>CAXITT010000104.1:959201-996701 GCA_964033795.1 Lymnaea stagnalis | reverse complement strand
TTATCTGTTGATCTAATTCTGATTTCTAACATTTATTTGTTGATCTAATTCTGATTTTTTAACATTTATCTGTTGATCTAACACTGCAAGCTGGTACTGAAGAATTCTTGACAAAACTTTGGAATCTGAAGTTGCGTAATTTATTTGAACCGATGTTTGCGCTCAACACTTGTGGAGAATTCTCAAATAATTCTCTTTATTTCACTGAATACCCTACCAAACATTTTCTGACAATCCGTTTCAGTATCCAGGGCAAATAAGGACGTTATTTTCTGTTTCCCCGGTCACGTGCTGCGTTGGTATACTAACGGTATACTAACGGTATTCTAGCGGTATACTAACGGTATACAAACCAACGTCGTGCAAGAATAGTGAACCATTTTCATCAACCAAGCCTCAGGAAAATCCTAACCACTAAATGGCTGAACAGTGTCCCCGACACTTAGGGTTTCACACAAGCAGGATTCCCCAGCATCTTAACTACCTTAATGCATTCCCAGCTTTGCTGTACGTTACATGTTTTGAGAATGTCAGACGACAGTCTTTCCAAAAAAAATATTTCACTGTTATCTCGAAAATGAAATGCAGTTTGCTGGTGGGCAAAGTAATCGTTTTAAAGAAGAACTTATAGGCTCAATGAAAGCGTTCGACATAAATCCAGACACGTGAGAGGAAAAAGCGAAGGATTGAACATCATGGCGTTTCACTTTACAAAGAAGCACCATGCAACATGTAGTTAGCAGGACTGCGGCAGCAGTGTGCAGAGACATGCCAGACTAGCAAAAATGGAATGATTAATGTGGTCATTGTCATATCTGTATACGCATACTGATTTTTTAAAAATATTCATCTATTGAACTAACACTGATTTTTAACATTTAACTGTTGATTTACAATGGCTTTTTAACATTCATCTTTTGATCAAACACTGACCTTTTTTAACAATCATCTGTTTTCTATTTCTAATTTATTAATATTTATCTAATGAGCTAACACTGCAAGGTTGTGCTGAAGAATTGTTGGCAACACTATTGATCATCGATCTACTTATAATACAATGACTTTTAAAAATTCACCTAATGATCTAACACTGATATGTTGACAATTACATGTTGATCTAACATAGAGTATAGAAAACTTTGATAATTTAATCTAACTTTTCATGGTGGTGCTTAAGAATTCTTGACAGCACTTTGGATTCCGAAGTTATTTAATTCATTCCAATCGATTTTAGCTCTAAAATCTTGTAGAGTGTTCTCAAATAAGCCTCCACATTGGTCTGAATTCCCTACCATACCCTTAATGACAACACCATAACAGTTTCCATGACAAATAAGAAAGTTATTTTTCCCTTTACTAATTCGCTCGCTCCATTCATGCAGTAAAATTAAAACTGTTTTAAAAATATGATTACATCATTAAATATTTCGAGAGACCATACATATCTAAATATAGGGATCATTTACCCTACCTATATTGCAATACAATGAATATTTACCTCATCTATATTACAATCAAATGACAGAAGTACATTGACAATAGTTTTGGTCGCAGGTGAAGCTTTCTTGCTCTTTTAATCTATGAACATTTTCTCATTGTTAATTTTCATCTGTTGATTCTAACTCTGACATTTTAACATTTATCTTGGTATTTAACAGTTAAATTTTACATTTTTATTTGATCTAACACTGACTTGTTAATATTAATCTGTTGATCTCATTCTGGTTTTTTAAATAATTTATTTATAGATGTGAAACTGCACGCTTGTACTGAAGACTTCTTGGCATTTTTTCATTGGCATCAATTTGACAGCTGATGTTCTGTAATTCATTCCAATCGATTTTAGCTCTAAAAACTTGTAGAATGTTCTCAAATAAGTATAACATTTGTCTGAATTCGCTACCATACCATTAATGACAACGCCAGTGCCGTCTTCAAGACAAATAATAAAGTTATTTATGCCTCACTAACTCGCGTAATTCCATGATGAAAGACAATTGAAACTGTTTGAAAAATGTTTAGTCCCTTATTAAATATTTAGTAGGACGACATATATCAAAATATGGGGATAATTTTCCTTACATATAAAACAATAAAATACATATGTACCTTATCTATATTACAATAAAATGACAAATATACATATTATACAATAGCTTTGGTTGTAGGTGACGCATACTGTATGTATTATTCAATGAATATTTTTTCATTGTTTATTTTGATCTGTTGATTAACACTGACTTTTTAACATTAATCTTTTTATGTCAGTAAAATTGTTAACATTCATCCTCTAAAAAATCTTGTATCAAAAGAACAGGTCTTTGCAATGGCAACGGAACGTTTGTTATGGAAATAAGTTGTCCCCAAATAGTGGTCCGTGAACCTTCACCGGTCCGCATGCCTAGCACTGCCGGCCCCCATAACATAAATCTTTATTTTCAAATAGAATTAAAAGTATAAACTTAAGGCATGAACCGGTCCTTGGTAAAATTATTGAAACTTGTTCACCGGTCCACCAGACGTAAACGTTTGAGAACCATTGATGCAAATGATGTTAAAAAGTCGTGGTCTATAAAATCCTCAACGTATCTTTCAAATGTTCCTGGGTATTTGTAAATAAAAATTATCTAAACTCTGATATTTGTATAACAAAGATTGATTATTTTATCGTTTTTTTATTTACTTTGCTTTGGTTCGTGAGTAGCTGGCTAGTGTGTATAATGTTCGGGTAATAAGGGGAGAGACTGCAATCAGGTTAGTACAAAATAAAATGAGTAAAACATAGTAGCACTAACACCGCCAGCCGGGTCAATTTGGAACACAGACTTATCCTGACTTACGGCACTTTGACGCCAGATGGGATTAATGTTATGTCTCTGTTCACAGCTTGACCCTAGCTCCGCCCCTCCACGTTCTGACCTATCACAGTGAACATTTTTCTCCCCCCTTTTTTTCCGCCGCTGCTTATTTAAACACTCACTCATTTTCCTTCTGCAACACTTCTATTGCTGCCCACAGATACTACTTACCAGCTAAGTGCTATTTCTTATTTTTATAACGTTATTTCTGTTGTTTTGTTCGCTGACGAAGGCTTTCTGCCGACACGTTCGCTGTTTTGTTGCGTTTATTTTTTCAGGTTTAACCCTACTCTGTTTTACTCATTTTATTTTGTATAATGTTCGAACGGATCATTGACCCTATTTCCCCCATCCTGTCAGGCTTAAACTTTATACAAGTACTCCCTGCCTCTGACACTATAATCGATAGAATTTCCACCTCCACCAACAATCCACAAAAATTAGTTTTCCTGTTTTTTCAAGAGAAACATGGAGGAAAAATGATTTCGGGAAATAAAAATTCTTATAACTGAGCTGAGATTCTTTTTAAAAATATCGCATATGCGTTTGATGTTTAATATCTTCTTTGTTTTTTTTTTGAAATAGTTGGTGAAATAAGTCTGCGGTTTAAAAGCGCAATGGTGATTGGAATATTAATAAAGTTTTTTTATAAAATGTGCTGATGCGAGTTTTTTTGTGTTTTTTTTTTTTGGGGGGGAGATACACTAATTTGGATTCTTATAAAGTGCGTTAATTGTAGTAAGCATGCAAGTTTCTTTCGAATTTTGAGAAATACTCCCCCCCCCCTTACCCAGCCAATTGCTAAATATAACATTTTGTAAAGGACTCATACAAAAAAAAAAATAACATTTTATGAGTTGTTTAATTTTCAAAAGGAATTTATTGAAAAATTAATTTGGATTCTTATAAAGTGCGTTAATTTTAGTAAGCATGCAAGTTTCTTTCGAATTTTGAGAAATTCTCCCCCCCCCCTTACCCAGCCAATTGCTAAATATAACATTTTGTAAAGGACTCATACAAAAAAAAAATAACATTTTATGAGTTGTTTAATTTTCAAAAGGACTTTATTGAAAAAGTATGCCACAAGACCACACTCTAAAAAAATTTGTGAGATAAAATTCCCGATAACTGTGTTAAAAAAAATAATTTAAACGCGTATATTTTCATCTTTTTTTCTGAAACTCTTGGTGAAATAAATATGCAGGGTAAGAGCGGGTGGGAAACTATAATATTTATATAAAATATATTTTTTTTAAACGCATACAAAGTTAGTATTTATAAGAATATCTTTGATTTTATTTATTTTTTTAAAATCTGATTTTGTTTCTGCACACGACAAAATTATTATTTTGGTCTGCCCAAGCTAGGCTCCATTTTGTATCTAAGCAAAACAAACGCCATATTTTATCAAGACTCGCCTTGCGTTCCATTAAAATATGCTTTTAGCTGCACTTGTTTACAATGTTGGAGTTTGCTCAACGGTTTTGGGTATGCTAGTTTTCCTTTTGTTTACCATGCCAGGTAAGTCAATCAACATTGAGAGCGATAGGTAGCTTTATTTGTTTGAATTCAATTTTTATCGCCAATGTCAATTAAAAATGAAACATTAATACTCAGTACACTTTAGCGAAAAAAAACAAAAAACAAATCTGGCTGAGTTTAGAGGAATCGGTTTTATGATGAACGTTATTTAAATATAAGAGATGAGTCTCACAAAAGCAGGATGACATTATAACAGGATAACAAAACAGAAGAGTGTCTTAAGGGTAGTATAAGAACACAGCAGGGCGTTACCGGGGCCGTGTGCAACCACACAGAGAATCCTATCAGCTGAAACAATGACACACTCTATACAACCACACACTCTATACAACCACACACCCTATACAACCACACACCCTATACAACCACACACTCTATACAACAACACACCCTATGCAACCAACCACACTAGAGAACTACAAACCCTTTACGAAAACACAGCCTATACAACTGTACTCATAATACAACCTCACACACTATTCAAACACTGTATCTTTACAAATACAATATCTATACAAACAAAAACTATATTCAACTTTAAAACAATTGAGCAAAACCTCCCTGGGACACGTGTAAAGGTCATGCAATCATAACTGAAAGTTTGTTTAATATACTGGTGAAGTTTGCAGCGCTAATTAGATAGAGTAGAAAGATGTAGGCCAATGCTTAATTACTAGGTTAATTCAGTTATAAAAATTACATTTAGTAAATGTTCATGTTGCAACGACGTTTGAGTTCATTGGTTAAAAGCTGTGTGAGTTGATTTGTATACATGTCACATCTTCTTCATCTATATATAAAGAACAAAAGATCAATGTATTGATCATTCTGGCTCTATTTATAATTAAGGATTCTGCGATGTTTCTGATTGTCTTTGGCAGGCATGAGCAGTTTCTGTACTGTGTTCTTACTTTTATCACCCGGAACTGCCTGACTTAGAGATTGAGAAAGAATCGTTAATAAATAATAAAAATAAAAAGTTTGTTATGCACTGCTAAGCCTTAAACCGTATGGCTAAACACCAGTTAGAAATGGCTGATTCCAAGTGATTCTCGAACTGCTTTTTTCGTGGTGAACAGTAGCATGTTGATTCCTTCATCCAAGTCTTTCTCTTGTTCTAGGCATTAAGTTCTCATCATGTTCATTAATGTCTTATGGAATCGCTCAAGTGCTCCCTGAAACACAGGATGATATGCACTCGACAAGCAGTATTTTATGCCCATTTGGTTCATCACTCGCTTGAATAGTCAAGCTTTGAAGTGGATTGTACCAACTTCGGAAGACCAAGCGATGCTAAAAAAAAATTTCGTCAAAGCTTTGGCGATGTATAAAGTCTTGATAATGCTAAGAGGAATATCTTCTGGGAAACTTGTTGACGCACACATGATTGTCAGCAAGTATTGGTGACCTGTTTTTTTTGTCTTTGGCAGAGGTCCAACGCAGTCTATAATCACGCGACTGAAAGGTTCTTGGAAAGCCGGAATAGGTTGAAGATTAGCTGCCCGCATCTTTTGATTTCGTTTCCTTACCAACTGAAAAGTATGACATAATCTGCAGTAGTCAAACACACTTTTCTTTATTTTGGGCAAAAAGAAGTGTGACGTGATTTTGTAATAAGTCCTGTTTACTCCCAAATGGCCTGAATGTGGTGAATCATGGGCTAAGTTCATTACTTCGTTTCAGAATGGTGTAGGAACTACTATCTGATGAACTATCCTCCATTCTTCGCAAGCTTTGCGTCTGGAGGTTACCTTTGTATGCCATCTTGTAGGTAATAACATATTGTAAATTGTTCAGGTTCTTCTTGGGTCAAAGCGTTCTCCCCTAGTCTGAATATTTCTAGATCACTCTTCTGCTTTCGAGATTCTGTTTAGTGATCTTTCGGCTCTTTGTTAATACTGGCAAACAATGTTGTTCCCAGATCAATTTCAGAATAAATTTTATTCATTTTTGGTGAAGCTCTTTTTCGGAGATCTTCGATCTCATGGCCCTTGCAACATCACAGGCTGGATATATTTCTTCATCTTCTCATCTTAAAAATGTCTGATATGCAAACAGTTAATAAAATATGACATTGGGATCTCAAGTCGGTCCAATAATCAGACCAATAATACATCTGCAAAATTAAACTCTCAGGCTAGTCACTGGCCCATACCTTGAAGCCGGACAATGAACTAGACCAGGGGTCTCCAAACTTTTCAGCCCGAGGACCGCATTAACTGTCAAACAGCATTTCGGAGGCCGACTACACACTCGAGGTCCAAATCAAAAAGCACCAAAACATGGATGTTGTTTTTAATTATTTATGTATTATTTTTTTTTAATTCAGTTATTAATTAATATCACATTGATACGCGACACATGGACACCTGCATTAGTTAAATTGTTTCCTGGATGCCAAAATAGCAGTGATTAGCAGACATTTCTGGATTTAAATTTAATGCCCTTCACATCAACAGTGACCTGAGATTATTATCGGACAAATTTGTTCTCAAATTTTTCTTCGTGTATTTTGTTCTTGAAAATGTTTGTTCACACAGGTATGTTGTTCCAAAGATGGAAAGTTACATTGATGCAAATGTTTGAAATTAGGAAAGTCGTCCTTGGTTGAAAACTGGTTAAAAAAACACCAGTCCTTCTTTGAACTTGTCCCTAAGAGATTATTTTCTTGCAACTCAATGACCTCCAGCTGCAGTTCATCTGGGCGACTGGCCACATCTGCTTCAAATGGGTTTGGACACAGTCTCACTCATTCTGCCTTTGAATCCAAGTCAGAAAACCGCTGCTGACACTGCAGCTGGAGGTCTTTGATGATCTCGCATACAAATGACATGGGGGAACTCCGCTGTTGCTTCAGTCATGAAGACCGTCCACTGCTGAATGTGTGTCTAGTTGGTAGCTTTTACTTGTTCCAAAGACAGGACGAGTTTGGATCTGATGGTCTTTAGGTGGGTGAAAGGTATCTGAACTGTCAATGGTTGAGCCCATGTGTACTTATTAAAGTAACCCAATTTACCACAGGATTCAGTACGCTGCTCATGTCCACATATTTAGTACACAAAGCTTTCTGTTGAATAATACAGTGACGGAACATTAGTTGCAGAATTTTTTTCTCATTACACATCTGCTTCACTTGTCCAACCAAGACTTTCTTTATGCCACTCATGTTATTTCCTCTGTCAACAGACAGGCAACTGAGGTTAGTCCTGTCTAAGTTATAATCAGCAAATGTTTTTTTTCAACTCATTGAATATATTCTCTCCGGTAACAGTGCCGTCTGTACATGCTATGCAGGGAAGCCAGCTCTTGTGTTATGTTCATGTCTTCATCCGCACCTCTATTGAACACAAGAAGTTGAGAGTTGGAACAGCTGTCCTGTGATTCATCCATTGCTAATAAAAATTGGCGAAACTTGCTTGCATTTTTCGCCATTTGAGTCATGATGTTTTCACCCATGTCTGCAACACGGCGGTCAAAGCTCCGCCACTAGATGGCGTTATATCATCTCATTGCCTGTGAACGGAAGTAGAAAAACTAAGCACCTAATAAGGTTTTGCCAAGTAATGAGCGGTTAGAAAACATAACGCCCTACTACTGCGCGCCTGTTTTTTTAATTCAGTAAAAACATAACGTCCACGCAAGCGGCGTCTGATCTTGTCAGGATACATGTACATTTCCTTAATTTTTTCCGTAGACAAAAAGGTCTCGGCGGGCCGCATGAGAGGGCCTCGTGGGCCGCATGTGGCCCGCGGGCCGTAGTTTGGAGACATCTGAACTAGACTGAGAATAAAAAAAAACTAATCACTAGAGTTCCGATTCCGTTAAATTGAAACGTGGACTCAGTGCTTAAAGCTTGCACGAAGCTAATGTAGTATCCTTGTCTATCCGTGAGTTTACATCACAATACCTGCCTATCAGCTATCAATTCCATGTGTACGTACCGGTACATGCCTATTTGATATCAAGTCCATGAGTTTACGTCCCAGTACATAGCTATCAGCTATGATTTCAATGAATGGACGTTCTGGTACATACCTATGATTTATCAATTCCATGAGTGTACGTTCTTATACATACCTATCGGTTATCGATTCTGTGAACATAGGTTTTGCTATCAATTCTAAATCAATGAGTCTACGCACAGATCCCATACAGACCACAACCGAAATGACCATACATTGGGTCTCACGCAGTTGAGTCTTTGCAACTATTCAATGTGTTCCTTGGCGTTTCATGATAACTTTACAAAGTGATTTTACCATTACAAATTTTATATATAGTACTTATCAAATACCAAGTTAAAATTGTGTTTTATAAGACCTAAAGTTATAAAAGCAATAAAATAAATTGATTTATTTTACTTTTAAAAGGGGCAACGACATTATCAGTTTTGTCTCTTGTGGAAATTAAATAAAAGCAAAAATAACCTATAGATTTGAAAGTTTACATTTAGCTCTTATAAAAACAATATCATTTTCCTTACCTTAAGTCAATTAAAAATTAATTCGTAATTGTTTGAAGATATTTGAATCATACAAATTGATGCTTTATTTTGCAATAATGATACAATAATGTTTAAAAATCAGATTTTTGGGTTCGAGCCTTTGGGGATGAAGCGTGTTTTTGAAATACACTTTATAATAATAATAATAAATGTGTTTACGAATTAATAATAACGAGTAAAATACCCGCGCTTCGCAGAGGAGAGCCTTTTTTAAAGTAAAAAAAATAAGATACAAACTTAACAAGTATCTGCATATTCGGATACTATAAAATGGATTGCCTTGCGAAAACCAAACCTGCCTGAAATCAATACCAACTTTTTTGTAGGGTCTGTCCTTGGGACCCGATCCTGGTAAGACCCCATTCTAATAAGTCCCTAATCCCATTCTGAACCCGATCCCGGCGCAGTCCCTTTTCCCGGTTTTATCCCGTTCCCGGTGGAATCCTATTTCTTTGTGGCTCCGGATCCAGGGGGAATCCAGATCCCGTTGAGATGCCGATCCCGTTGGTGTCTTGATCCCAGTGAGATCCTGATCTCATTGGATCCCGCTGTGCTACCGATCCCGGAGAGGATACCGTTCACTGTAGGATCCCGTTCCCCCTAGGGTCTCTCTTTTCCGATGTTATCCCTTTTCCTGGTAGGATCCTGATCCCGGTTTGAGCCCGTTACCCGATGGGATCTCGATGGTATCCTGTTCACCGATGGAAACGCGTAACCAATATGTCCCATTAGGATCCTGTTTCTCTATGGGACCATGCTCAGTGCGAATTTGTTTGAATAAGCTTTTAGATCTAATTATATATCCCCTTAGAACAATATAGAACATTCTTGATTAAATGTAATATCCTCCATGAAACGTGTAAAAATTACATATCTACGTAATTATTTCTCAAATACAAAATATTATACAACTAAACTGTGCTACTAACTATAATACATTTAAATTAAAATGTGGGTCCTGTTAGATGCCGTTTAATAAATTACCGTTTTGTTTAAGTCTGAGACTGGGGGGGGGGGGGGAAGGGGGAGGCTATAAAAATGATTGAGATAAATTATACATTAAAAACGTATCCTATTAAGAGTAGGTTTACAAATGCCATAGACCTAGCTTTTTTAAACTATCGAAGTTTCTAGACAATTCTAGATCGGCCTTGAATGAATTGGATACTAAATCAAACGATATTTTAAAAAGGACTAAGAAGGGTATTGCTACAAAGCTAGGCTTAGATCCACCTAATCACATAGAACCTATGGTGTTGTCTTACCCTATTGATATTTATATAGCTTATATTAGAAAAAAATGAAGTGGGGCCCCAGGTCTGGATATTATGAGTTCAGTACCCTTCGTTATTTGAGTATGGATAACCAAGATTATGTGTATTAAATTTGGGCAAGATCCATCGATTCATATAGGAATACTAAGTCTATTGCTATTGGTATAGCTTATATTAGAAAAAAGGGAAATGGAGCCCACGGCCCCAGACGATGAATATTATGTGTTAAGAACCCTTCGGTATTTGAGTATGGATAATCAAATGTATGTATGTTGAGTTTGGCCAAGATAAAGCTATTCATGTAGCAGTTTTTGTCTATCCTTTCATTTATAAAGCCCATATAGGAAAAATGATAGCGTTCTCTCTACCATCCATCAATCAATCCATCCATCTACCCGTCTATCGATCCATCCGTCCGACCATTTATCCGTCCGTCCATCCATCCATTCATCCATCAATCGCTCCATCGCTCCATCTATCCATCTATCCATCTATCCATCTATCCATCTATCCATCTATCCATCTATCCATCTATCTATCTATCTATCTATCTATCTATCTATCTATCTATCTATCTATCTATCTATCTATCTATCTATCTATCTATCTATCTATCTATCTATCTATCTATCTATCTATCTATCTATCTATCTATCTATCTATCTATCTATCTATCTATCTATATATATATATATATACATATTTTGATATATCTACCTATTAATCTGTTTATCTATCATCTATGAAAGTCTTAACATATTTCTATTTCGAAAATTAAATTTTCGCTTGTGTAAAATGCCTGGGTTTTCATGTTGATTGGTATAGTTGTGTAAAGGTACTTTCATTTTGTTAACTTCATTGATTTTTTTGATTGGTAAAATGAGATGTTAGAATATATTTTTCACAACTGTAATATCATTGGATTTAACGACATTGTCATCAAAGTAAAATTGTACACACTTTACTTCCTAGCCCCCACATTTATGCTCGTAATAAGGTTAATTATTTTTCAATTTAATTCTTAGGCGCATCGTGTGCTGCCATGGGCAAATAATACAATCGTATTACTTCTTCACCCACCCCCCTTTTACTCTGAGTATTAAAGAAACTAATAAAATCACCCCCTTCCTCATCCTCATGAGAACAGATGACATGTGAACCATCTTCCAGCATTCCTCTCTGTCTTCAGCACTACGCACTGAATCGCCCAGTGTTAGTCCTGTCCACTCTTTGATGTTATCCTCCCATCGTTTTTTTTTTGTGTCTTTATCTTCTTCTCCCTACTCTTGTATTGCCCTGCAATATTTCTTTGGCAAGTCCTTGTTTCCTTGTTACGTGGCCATACCGTTGTAGTTTGCGTTTTTTCACAGTCACCAGTAAATCATCGTACTCCCCTATTGCCTGACGAACCCTTTATTTCACTGTATCATTGGAGATATGGTCCCTATAGCAGATGCCAAAAATGCTTCTGAAGCATCTCATCTCCATCGTCTTTATTTTCCTTTCAAGATCGGCTGTTAATGTCCAGGATTCGCAGGTATACAGGAAAATGGAGAGGACAAATGAATACATCAGCCTGATTTTGGTGCTGGGGGGTTAATTTTTGTAATTCCATATTTTCTTGAGCTTTTTTAGTGCTGTTGTAGTTTGCGCAATCCTGGACATCATTTCGGGCTTGGAGCCTTCTTCTGAGACTCTTGCTCCTAGGTATTTGAAGCGGTCGACAGTCTCTAATCTTTCCTCTGCGACCATAATTTCAGTGGTGATGCCTGCGGTATTATTTGTTATCAGTTTTGTGTTTTCGGTACTGATTAGCATGCCATAGGACGACGAGGTCTTATCGAGACGCTTTACCAGGTTAGCTGGCTCTTTTTCGTTCCCAGACAGCACGTCTATGTCGTCCGCAAAGCGTAGGTTGGTGATTGTTCTGTCAGCAATGCTAACTGTCCCTTCATGCGCTCCCAGAGCATCTGACATAATTCTCTCTAGGAAGATATTGAATAGGGTGGGGGAGAGCAGGCAGCCTTGTCGTACTCCAACCGTGGTCTTCAAACCATTCTCCGATGTTGTTGTTGAGAAAGACTTCACTGGTGGCCTTATTATAGAGGTTGCATATCATGCTGGTTAGGTTTGTGTTGATGTTGTAGTATCTCATGGTGGCCCATAAAGCAGCATGCCAAACCCTGTCAAATGCATTCTTGAAGTCAACAAAGACGTGGTATAGATTTTGTTGGTGTGGAGCATATTTCTCACATAGTATTCGGAGGTTTAGAATATGCTCAGTAGTGTCCCGTCCTTGTCTGAAGCCCACCTGTTCTTCAGCAATGATTCTGTCGACATATGGTTTTAGTCGGTTCAATATGATCTTCAGCATGACCTTGTTTGAATGGCTTATTAAGCTAATTGTGTATTAGTTTTGGCATAGCTGTAGGTTACCTTTTTTGGGGAGGGTGACGATGAGCGATTGGGTTCATGGTTTGGGCCATTCTCCTGTAAGCCAGATTTTGTTACAAATATGTAACCCCCTTACTTACGATCAAACAATTTTTGGCATTTGTTCTTATTTTTTTTGAGTAATAAGTGCATTAGTGAATTTTATTTAAATATGTAGTTTCACTGCAATGATGCATTTAACTGCATTTTTGTATTAAAAGTATTTTTAAAGGTTAAATGTTCACTACTGTATAAACTTTCTTAAACGTTTATTTTATGAAAGAATGAAAGTAAAAAAAAAAATGTTAATTTTTAAAAATACAAAGCTAAAGTTGTATTTAATTTTAGTAAATTATAGTAAAGTAATCTATTTTACTTTCAAGAAGGGGAAAATACATTATCAGTTTTGTCACACAATTTTATAAAATATAGAAAAACTTAGCTATGTTGCTAAAATAGGCAATCGTGCTATTACGTCATTTGCGTGATTATTTAGATAAAATTAATTGTATTTTTATTTCGCAATATTAACAACGCACTAAAACACGCACTTAGAAAACAGCTGTTTGGGTTTTCCTGATAAATGTGATTAAGATGCAATTTTTATATCATAATATTATGATTAGTAATTTGTTTAATATTTTTTACATTCTGATAAAATGCTTAAAATAGTTCCTTAGTCGTTACTTTTAATGTAGATGTAATTTATAATAATAATACTTGAAATTTTGCTAAAATAAAAGCAGATACAAAATATTTGTTGCACATGTAACTTTATTTGATTCCCGAAAAATGATTGAAAAAAAACATAATTGCTGAGAAATTTACATCTCATAGTGATAAGGGGGTATCTTATGTTGAGAAACTGACATTTCATAGTGATAAGGTTGTATCTGATGTTGAGAATGTGACTTCTCATAGTGATAAATCGGTATCTCATGTTAAGAAGGTGACATCTCATAGTGATAAGGTGGTATCTCATGCTGAGAAGGTGACATCTCATAATGATAAGGTGGAATCTCATGCTGAGAAGATGACATCTCATAGTGATAAGGTCTTGTCTCATACTGAGAAGTTTTCGTTTCAGTGTGAGCAAACTACACTTAAAATGAGATTGGGACATATCAATTCTCATAGGTAGGAGTTTGCATCTAATAGGAAGAATGTGACATCTAATAATGAGAAGTAGACATCTCATATTGAGAAGGTGAAATCTAATAGCGAGATGTTCACATCTAGTTTATATATGGTCATATCACGTAGTTAGAATGGGGCCTCTCTTAGTGAAAGAAGTAACATCTTATAGTGAGAAGTGACATAAATTATTATGAAGGTTAATTCTCATAATAAGCTAGTAGCAAGATACCACAAGGCGATATCTCATGTGACATGTTATATCGAAAAAATGCCTTCTCATAGCGAGAAGATGACATCTAATAGTGAGATGTTTTATTCTTTTTAACAGGCATAATTTGTATTGTACTTTTAGCAGACATTTAGTAAGTCTAAGCGATCTCTCATTTGTTGCATGTTCTCTCATTTGTTGCATGGTCTCTCATTTGTTGCATGGTCTCTCATTTGTTTCGTGACCTCTCAGTAGTTGCGTTATTTCTCAGTTGTTGCGTGATATCTGCTTGATCTCTAACAGACAAAACAAAGAGACTGCTTTTTAACTATTTTTTATCAACTTCTCTTGTGTTTAAGGCAAAATCTTCGGACCCCTAGCTGAGTAGTTTCCCGTCTGATGACAACAAAACATTTCAAAATTTCAGCCTCACTCTCAAACTCTAACCCCCCAAAAATCATGTTTTCAAAGGAAATCTGTAGGAAATGTGATGCCATTGATTACACGAAATGATATGGATGAGTAAATTGGGTGGGATATAAGGGGAAGTAACTAAATGAAAAAAAACTATCGTTCATTTTAGACACAGAACGACATCATGTGATCTGACGGTGACAGTGACTTTAGTTTCGTTATTGCACTGGCGCCATAATTGAATTTTACTATAGTTCAAAATGCATCTCTTGATTTTGAAATGACAAACACGATTCTGCCAACTGGAGATATCTTACTTATTTTTTTTATTTTTTTTTTGCATTTCACTCCAACTGTGGCGTTGTTTTAGCATAGCGAATTTAAAATATATATTTTAAAGACAAAAGAAATTTTGAATTTAATAAATATAGTTTGATATTCATTAAGCCTCTGTCATTCAGGAAACTTCTTTACAAAAGGAGCACATTTTAAGAAAACACAATCGCTTTCGATATTAAAAATAATGAAATGTGCACTATTTGTAAGCGCCCATTAAATTCTTAATTTAATTTAAAAAATATGTCTCATTTTTTTAAAAGTTTCCATATGATATAATTCAAAATTTATGGGATCGAGTACATTTATAGTCGTTAAAATAAACATTTGTGAGGTTGCAAAGAAATGAATGAATAAATATAGTGATATTTGCGACTAACGGGAAGTAAGATTTCGACTTATAAACAGGAGTGACCAGTACATTATTTTTAATTCAATACTGTAAGCCTTTAACCAGATTAGAAATAAATATATGAATTTTCAAATATATCGAGCTCCGCGATATTTCATAGATACATAGAAATTGTGATCGATAAAAGCACCAGGTACTATTCTTTATCAAACGGTTAAAAAATATCAATATAGTCGTTTCAATTTTTAAAAATATACAATGGCTATTTGGTTGTACAGAATTTGTTCCTGGTGGGTACTAGACTTTTCCAGTGGGACAGTGCCCTCCCGGAGACAAGCCTGAAAGAAACACTGCAACAAACCTGTTTAAATGTATTTAGTAAGGTATCACGGAGCCATTAATGCACATTAACTTCTCTATTACTGTTTAGAATATTTGATACATAGTTTTCATATTTTATTTGACATCTGTTTCAGATTCTATAGTAATGCTTGGTAAACATGTTAAAATTTACGTAAACGACAACAGCAAGTCTCAGTATTGCAAATCGGGGCTTCTTGCAGGCAAAGACAAACTTTTTCTCGATGTCATATTCGACTTTAGCGAACGGGAACCAAACGAGCGGACTCGACGTTGTGGTACCTTTGACTTTTACAAGATGTACAACGAAACACATTGGTCGCGTAAGTTTAGAGTAAGTAGACACAAAGGTTCATTTCAAATTGTATTTTTAATGGAATTAATCGTTCATCATTTATTCCAACCGTAGCAACCCCATGTCTGTCTGGAGTCTTGAGTCAACACCGATCATTACGCACTATCCCTACTGTTCCAGAACTGTTTACTCCTGGGATAGCGTCAGGGTTAGTGTTCAGCTTTCAAACATGCATTTTTAAGCTCCAGAGTTTAGTTTGGCCAGTTAGTTGGGGGGAGCGGGGGAGGGGGTAGGGGTGTTGCATTCAAAATACAAGTTCTGTAACGAAATCCACTCATCTGCTTATGTAAGTTAACACAAATAAATATACAGGTTAAAATCCTGCAATTTTTTTCTTAAAGATGAGAAAAGTTCTCAGGCAAGCAGATTGGCAGTTAAGAATTAACAACACAATCCTGTAAGAGATAAATATTCTGGTTGGTTTATTGAGAACGAGATCGAAACAAAAAAGGCAAATCGCAATAACTTTTAGTCGATTGCTTACGGTGTTAACACAAAAAATCTTTAGCTTTTTACTAAAAACATTTCAATTATTTATTTCCTAATTGAAATATAACCCCAAAAAAGAAAAAAAAGCTTCCGAAACCGTTGTTTTTAGGCTTTTCATCCGTAGACTTTGGCCAGTTGAGAGTAACTTTTTGGTCAAAAGAGCAAAAATCAGCAGCGGGGATATTTAATGACATTTTGAGAGACACATTTCTTTTCAAGAAGCTGTCCAGAACCATGTTTTTCGGGGTCAAAACCGATTTGTTGCTGATTGGCCGATCAAACTCAGGTCGTTAAAGAGCGTCCATAGCTTCAGCCTAAAGAAACATGGCTGTACTAATCAACACCTGTAGCCGTTCTGACGGTCCATAGCTTCAGCCTTAAAAAAAACACGACAGTACTATCAACTTTTGAGAAAGTTTGCCCTCTGGAAAGTTCTTCTTTTCTGTCGACAGAGTAGAAGTCTGATCGACCAGAATTTGAGAATGTACATCTTTTTTAAAAGAATAACAAATTCCTATAAAATTATCAATCTTCCTAAACCATTGTGTGATGAAATCACACTTGAACCCAAACTTTTGTTTAAATATTATCTTTTTACCCATCACACTTTTTTATTCCGCGTTTAAGTAGGTGTGATCCAAACTGCTTGCTACGGTCTTCGATTGTCACAAAACCTACAGTGCGCTGAGCCGCGTCAACAGTTTGCCTCGCAGTTACCCAACCCTTTTCCATTACTGAGTGAATTCACGACGAAGTATTTTAGCCATGGATGCGCAAGTTATTTCATTGGCCGTAGTCAGCCTCACGACACGACGGAGGTCTGCCAATGATAAATATCATCAACCTCATATTCATGTTCTGACAAAACGACGGAACTGCCTTTCTAATTTCAACACGCCAGAGAACTCTTGCGGGTCACAAAAAGACGGCAAATTTACCTACGTGACTGTCTTATTGACTACCACACAGTGAGCCTGTATACAGAGAACGGAAAAGATCAGACCACGTCATGTTCCAAATTAAAATGTTGGATACAAAAAAAAAATCGAAAAATTATTCCTTACTAACAGATCAAAGGCTTGTTGGGCTGGTATAAAGCAAAAAAACAGGATATACTCCTAAGCGGGAATACTTGTGTGTTTAGGAGGTGAAGAGTTTTGTTAACAACTTAAATGATTTTTATGGTCGTTTTGACAGTCTAAAATTTGGAAGTGTACGAAATGAGATGATGAATTCATTTAAACATGGCAATAGTACACAGGATGGTACTTTATTGTTCACCGAACTGGAAGTGATGTCACTATTTAAACAAGTGGACGCAGCCAAGTCTCGGGGCCAGAAAAAATTAAGTAGTTAACGATGCTCAGAGCAGCTCTTCTACATTTCTTTTTTAACGTATTTAATACATTTTATGTAACTCACTCAATACCGGCAATTAGGAAAACTTCAGAAATCATAACAATATCAAAGAAAAAAAAGTTTACTTGCAGCAACGACTTACGACCTGCTGCAGCTACTTCTACTGTCATGAATAAATGTTTTGAGAAACTTATTCTGAGACACATTTTAAATGAGGAACAGCAAAGACTTGACCCCCACCCATTTGCTTACAAATCTGCAAGAAGTACGAAGGATGCTATCTTACTATTGTTAGAGAGACTGAACATCACCTAGATGGTCCCAAAAAAAGCCAAAGTGCTATTTTTAGACTTCTCATCAGCATTTACCACTATCCAACCACACCTTATGACAAATAAAATTTCCTCGTTAGGTGTATATTTAAATTGTCAAGCTTGGATACTGAACTTTTTGACAAAACGACCACAATAACTCAAGGTAAATGACCAATTATCTCTAATCAGAAAAATAAACACAGGGTCTCCACAAGGCTGAGTTCTCTCCCCTTTAACGTATACAATATACTCCAATGATATTCAAAGCTCAAGCGATGCCGTTCCGATATTAAAATTTGCTGACGATACCACCATTGTTGGCTTAATATCTGAAGGAGAAGGCTTATGCCGCAACTTAGTTACAAGCTTTATCAACTGGTGCGATGAAATTTTTCTCCAGCTGAATGTCTCAAAAACAAAGGAAAGGGTTGTTGATTTCATGAGGGGGAATGCCCAGATTACAGATATCTACATAAAAAAATCAAAGTCTAGAGAAAGTACAGGAATATAAGTCCTTAGGTGTCACCATTAATAATAAGGTAACATGGCATGAGCACGTTTAAATGTTGCATACGAAAATCAATAAAAGACTGTTCTACCTAAAAAATGTGAACAATTTCGGCGTAAACAAGCATGTTAACGTAGTCTACAGTGCAACAATTTGAAGCCTACTTAATTTCAGTATTACCTGCTGAAGTGGGAATTCAACGTCTGATATTAAAACATCGCATAAACCGACTAATAAAGAAAGCTAAGAACATAACACAAATTAAACAATATTCACTTCAAGAACTATTTGGAGAAAGATATTATATATAAAAAGAATGGGTAGGTTCACATAACGCCAAAAGGGATATACTTTTTAAGTACATTCGGATTCTTAAAAACCATCATAGTTATTTCCTGTTATTTTACCGAAATCGAATAAATTTAAATGTGCAAAAAATATTTTAAATCAGCTTTTATTTTAGTAAAAGTTTAAGTATTATTATTACAAATTACCAACACATTTAAAATATCAACTGAGGAACTATTTTAAGCATTTTATATGTGTTTTAAAGTTATGAAAAAATTTTAAAAATAAAAAAATCATAATTAAAGATTTACACCGTAGTCACGTTTATCGAGAAAACCCAAGCATCCGTCGTTTTTAGTGCGTCTTTTAGTGCGTTGTTAATTTTGCGAATCAAAAATAAAATTAATTTCTTCTAAATAATCATACAAATGACGTCAGAATGCCATAAGCCTATTTCGCCAAAACTCTTGGGTTTCTTTAAATATAATAACTGCGCGTGACAAAACTGATTAAATAGTTTCCCTTCTTAAAAGTAAAATTAATTGTAATCTCCCAACAATATGATTTAGTCATTATTTTGTGTTTCAAAAAACGGTACGATTTTAAAGATGTAATCAAATACAATTGATTGACTTTTAAATTGTTAATCAAATACACACACATTTTTTCTTTGTATATTTTTACATTTAAAAAGTTTTGCCTGTTTTGATTAAAAAAAATATACTTTTATTAAATTCATAACGTGTAAAAACTAATCTTTAAATTTAATTCTAATAAGAAAATGCGGTTTACATCAAACAGTGCAGCGCAACTCCATAGCCAAATAGCATTGACTAATCAACTTATAACTAAAACTAAAATTAACGAACCATGTAAAGTGCAAATTATTTTAGTTTGGGTATTGAAGGGACTACATTAACTGCAAAATTATGTCCCTGTCGTACAGCTGATGAGATGGCTCAGCACCGGAATATCTCAATGAACTGATTTATACGCATTTACTCCTGAGGCACCTGCAGTCTTCAACACACTACTTACTGAGTTTTCCTAGAGTGAATGAATACAGAAAAAAGTCTTACGGAGTGCGCTCTTTTAAAGCGATAGTGCCAAAATTATTTAAGAGTTTGCCTCAATCTTTGAGGGGAATTGTAAAAGATAAAAATCATTTAAGAAACAATAAAAAACTTCTTTTTTAAAAAAAATAGATTTCGGAGGACCAGAGCGCAGTGAGCATGCTAAAGTGGCGTGGATACCAGCGTGCGAGACACAAATATTAAATCAAACCAAACAATCCGGTAGAAGATGTTTCTAAATTTATTTAAATCTGGGTGGGGGAGGGATTGGTTACTTTGGCACAGGCAGCACAAGATACGTCTCAAAATAAAGGAATGAATTTGATAAATAATTAGCCTTCTTGGGAACATACATTTCGGAGGTAGGAAACAGGATATGTACATTTTCTCGTGGATGACAATATATTTAAATCCTATGGTATTTCATTTGGGAAAAAAATAGATGTTACTTCTTTTTTTACATATATGTGTCTGTTCAATTTTGCTCAAGGCAGAACAAGATACGTCTCAAAATAAAGGAATGATTTTGATAAATGATTAAATTTCTTTGGTAAATACATGTCGGAGGTAGGAAATAAGATGTGTACATTTTCACATGGATGACAATATAGTTAACTGTTATGGTTTTTCCTATGGTATTTCATTTTTTAATAAAAAATAGATGTTACTTCTTTTTTTACATATATGTGTCTGTTCAATTTTGCTCAAGGCAGAACAAGATACATCTCAATATAAAGGAATGATTTTGAAAAATAATTACTTTTCCTAGGTAAATACATGTCGGAGGTAGGAAATAAGATGTGTACAATTTTACGTGGATGACAACATAGTTAACCCCTATGGTATTTCATATGTGAAAAAAGAGATAGTACTGTCTCTTTTTCTCTTTAAAAATATAAGTATGTTTACCAATCAAGAATATCAATGGCATTAACAAATCGTGGGTACAATTCTATAAGTATACCCATGAATATCAAAATCCAATCATTTTACACACTGGGACAATTAATTTTGAAAATAGGGATGGGTTAATATTTACTTTCTAGCAATTAAAATATATTTTACTTTTAAAAAAGTAACGATGTTTGTATTTATTGACATTAAACATTTAAATTAAAAAAAAAACTACACGACCCAAATCTGTTATAGACGTGAAAAAAGGTTGCGTGATTCTTCTTAAGATTAAAGAATTCTTTGTTTTACGATTTTCTGATAATATATAATTTTTTTTTAATAGGTACAAAATGTGTTTAAAGTTTTGCTGAAGATATCAAACTCCTATGACATCAAATATTATTATATTATATGCAGAGTTTTTGGTGTAAACTTAAGGCAGTTTTAAAAAAAAAATGTTTTGAAGATTAAAGGTGCAATTCAAGGGCAAGAAAAGGGGTAAATCTAAAGTATTTCTCTAACGTAGTAATTGTCCTTCAATTAACTTTTTTAGCCACAAAAGTGATATAATTAGTAATAATTTAGACTGTGTAATTTAAGATCACGTTTAGTGGGGGTAAACGTTGTTAGGATCGTGAAAAGGAGTAGGGTAGGCGTAGGGTAGGCGTAGGGTAGGCGTAGGGTAGGCCTATAATATATAGCAGATACATGCTTCTCAAAACGTAATTTGGTTATAGACGTAAATATTATTACATTTTTAAAGTTATGAATTGTGATGCGTTTATGCAATAGCAGTTAGAAATTATCACAAAGGATCTACCATTATTATCCCGATAACATCGGGTCATTTATTCTAGTCGTAAAGATAAACGCATCCCACCCTCTTCATCACAGATACTTAGGACAGGCTCGTTCGGGACGAATTCTTCCCGTCAGGGCGATGTCACAGATACTTAGGAAAGGCTCGTTCGGGACGAATTCTTCCCGTCGGGGCGATGTCACAGATACTTAGGACAGGGTCGTTCGGGACGAATTCTTTCCGTCGGGGCGATGTCACAGATACTTAGGACAGGCTCGTTCGGGACGAATTCTTTCCGTCGGGGCGATGACTAAGTCGTAAAAATTATTTTGTTCACCAATCTGTACGAATTTACCAACGTGCTCTCCCTGAAGTTACAAATTTTAGTGAGGACTTTAACTTTAAATCTCTGATATAGCTGAGAGAACTCACCAAATTAATGTTGTGTGTTCAAATTGTTTTATTTATGTGCTAAAAATGTACACTGTAATCATAAAAACATTTCAGTTCTTTTTGGATCATTAAAAGACTCTTCTTTTCTGAACATATCATAAACTATTTATATGCCCTCCTTTAGCGTAAAATTACCCCCAGAATATGTAAAACACTTATCTTAACATATCATAACATATCATAAACTATTTATATGCCCTCCGGTTGCAGTAAACTTACCCCCAGAATATGTGAAACGTTTTCAATATAATGAGACATGTATCTTTGGGAAAATATAAATTAAAGATTATAATAGGCATTCCTTTCACCTCAATACAAGAGCATTGTCCTGATTTACGTTCTTTAATAACATGTATTGTAAAATAAACATTATCTCACTATTTTTCAGACTTGCGGGACGTGCATGGATGTATGTGCTGAAAATCAAAATATAGATTGCTATTGTGCAGTAGACTCAATTCTCCGAAAATTTGTCATAAATTTGACAGTGTCTGAAATGTTCACTAACAGTAAATTGTATACATATTATTTGAAAGGTTGTAGTGATGGCGGGTGCTTTGATAAAAAATGGTACCCACTAACACACACCATCCATGGTAAGAAATGAACGGTACCCACTAACACACACCATCCATGGTAAGAAATGAACGGTACCCACTAACACACACAATCAATGGTAAGAAATGAATGGTACCCACTAACACACACAATCCATGCTAAGAAATGAACGGTACCCACTAACACACACAATCCATGGTAAGAAATGAACGGTACCCACTAACACACACAATCCATGGTAAGAAATGAACGGTACCCTCTAACACACACAATCCATGGTAAGAAATGAACGGTACCCACTAACACACACAATCCATGGTAAGAAATGAACGGTACCCACTAACACACACAATCCATGGTAAGAAATGAACGGTACCCACTAACACACACAATCCATGGTAAGAAATGAACGGTACCCACTAACACACACAATCCATGGTAAGAAATGAACGGTACCCACTAACACACACAATCCATGGTAAGAAATGAACGGTACCCACTAACACACACAATCCATGGTAAGAAATGAACGGTACCCACTAACACACACAATCCATGGTAAGAAATGAACGGTACCCACTAACACACACAATCCATGGTAAGAAATGAACGGTACCCACTAACACACACAATCCATGGTAAGAAATGAACGGTACCCACTAACACACACAATCCATGGTAAGAAATGAACGGTACCCACTAACACACACAATCCATGGTAAGAAATGAACGGTACCCACTAACACACACAATCCATGGTAAGAAATGAACGGTACCCACTAACACACACAATCCATGGTAAGAAATGAACGGTACCCACTAACACACACAATCCATGGTAAGAAATGAACGGTACCCACTAACACACACAATCCATGGTAAGAAATGAACGGTACCCACTAACACACACAATCCATGGTAAGAAATGAACGGTACCCACTAACACACACAATCCATGGTAAGAAATGAACGGTACCCACTAACACACACAATCCATGGTAAGAAATGAACGGTACCCACTAACACACACAATCCATGGTAAGAAATGAACGGTACCCACTAACACACACAATCCATGGTAAGAAATGAACGGTACCCACTAACACACACAATCCATGGTAAGAAATGAACGGTACCCACTAACACACACAATCCATGGTAAGAAATGAACGGTACCCACTAACACACACAATCCATGGTAAGAAATGAACGGTACCCACTAACACACACAATCCATGGTAAGAAATGAACGGTACCCACTAACACACACAATCCATGGTAAGAAATGAACGGTACCCACTAACACACACAATCCATGGTAAGAAATGAACAATTCGTCATTAATTTTTATTATACAGTTTAATACGTATAATTCCTTAAAATTATGGCGTAAAATAATTTGCTAAATTACAGTGTTTTTTTTTTCCTTGACTTGCTATTAAGAAACACCTTTAAACTGTGCATTGCTTGTGTCATGGTGGCACTAATCATCCTTCATGATTTGTTGTCAATAAAACTTGAATAGAAAATTGTTTGCCGACAATCACTTTACAAAATAAATAAATCTGCAGGCCCCGAAGGACCCCCGGTGTTTACAGTCAATGATGGAAACAATCTCATCTCCGTTTCCAAGTGTTCTGGCAACCTATCAACGTGTGGACAACACAAGTTTCAGTTTTGTGTTGAGCGTTTAATCAATCCATTACTTACCATGGAATTTCACATCGTTCAAAGTCCTTTTACTCAACAGAACAGCTGTATAACTCAAACCATCAATGTAGTGATACATACGTTATACGTTAAACTGAACTACACAGATGACTGTAAGAGGTCATTAGAAATCGGATGTGCTCTCAATTGTAAGTATAAGGACCCTATCTATCAAAAAGAGCCAATGGAGATTCGTTACGATTGTCTACGTAAAACAATGATATTGTTTTTTTTTTTGTTTTGAAAAGTGAATCAATTTAAATATTATAAAATATATTTGCTTTTAAGCAAAAATAAATAACCTGAAAAATGTAAGAACTATTATTATCAATTATAAATAAATCAAATATTAAATTAATTGTTTTGAAGTTCAGAGGAGTGAGAGAGTATGCCTTACATTTATATTCCGTAGAATCATGCCTTTTTCCCTAGTATTATTATAATTTACTATGTATGGAATGTGTCCAAAAAAGAGTGTCAGATATTTAATAAAGTACCAACCCTCTGTGGTTTCAATTAGTGTACTGCCTAATTGGCTTATCCTTTTATTTGATTTGATTTTCCATCTGGATATCTTGGCATATCTTGAGGTGCTGGGTCCTCTATGAGGAGGCAAACTCTCTCTTTGAACCAGGAGCCAGAATGGTCAATACATTGATCGTTGGCCCATATATGTAATAAATACACGTAATGTAACCTGTACTCTACAATAACTGTGAACGCCTACTTCACTCACCAAACACTCAAAATCATTTAGTTATTGCCGTTAACAGAACTAATGTTTCTAACTTATTACCAGACAACAACCCCTCCCCCAAACCACACTTGTAATACCACATATGATAACGTGTTTTCATGTATCTCAATGCTATACAACAAAACGTGTGTCTATCATTGCTTACTCAGTCGTTTTTCCTAAAGACCAAGCGAAAATTAAACATGTATTGTTCCGTCTCAGAAACATGTATTTATTTTTATATTAAATTTTATTTATACTTCTCATTTAAATTGTTTGACGTTCACATACCTAATGAAAGACCTGCCTACTCTTCATGCAGTATTAACAGCTCCCTCCTTCTCCTATCCATAATGTAGCTATCCAAAGTCATAACACAAAATACTGTCTACAAGCTATAATGTAACTGTCTCAATTCATCAAGTACTCCTTTCTTTAATCTATTTTGTAACAATCCTATTTTATTGCTAACTACTGTCTTCAGTATATCTTGTAACTATCGTCCTTTATTACACACTCTGGGCTGATGTTACATTATATCTGTTTTTTTTTTCCCACAGTTGAAAATTGTGCAGGTAAGACAACAGCAATAATATACTTGATTGTATGATTGTTCTTATTTATCCCTTTGCATCATTTGATTAGCGACAGTATATTTATATAAATAAAATGCACTGGGTTGTTTTTAATATTATTCGATTGAGCTACATTACAAATGCTTCTGTTTACAGTATGAAATCTTTTACAAATTCATCTTTTTGTCTTTACTACATTCTCAAGCCCCCCCCCTCCTACACCAAAATTTCCCCAAGTGTCGTGCAAAACAGGAGAAGAAATTATCTTATTTTTTAACAGACGTTGATAACACGGACTACCTGTAATTTTATTCCTTAAACTTTCGCCTAAATCCCAAGTCACTCAAACCTGTCCTTAAATACAACTGACAGAGCCATCGTGAACTAAATTAGTATTTGAAATCCCAGCAAACCTTTGACTCGCAGTGTTATTTTTTTTATATCTCCTTCTCCCTTTTCCCATAATCGACCCTTCCGCTAACTTCACTTTACACTGTCCTTGATTTATAGTCAGTCCCTTCCGCTGTGAGCGTGTAGTGTATTAGTTAATCTGTGTCACTATTCATCAACTTAAATGTATGCAAGCTATGTTAAACTGCAACAAGTTTATGTGTCGAATTTTAGTCTAGAATGTCTATGCTATGTTACAATGCAATAACTTTATGTGTCAATGTGTAGTTTATATGTTATATTACACTAAAATAACTTTTTGTATTAATAAGAAGTCTAGAATATATGTTTTATTTTATGCTACAATAATAACTTTAAGTGTCATAGTGTAGTCTAGAATGTATGTATTATGTTACACTACAATAACTTAATGTCACAATGGGTTTTATAAAATGTATATTGTATGTTCAACTACAATAACTTTATGTGTCAATGTGTTGTCTGGAGTTATGTTAAACTAAAATAACTTTTTTTTGTATTATTATGGTAGTCTAGAAAGTATTTGTTATGTTACGCTTTAATAACTTTATGTGTCAATGTGTATTCTAGAAAGTATGTGCTATGTTTTTTATGAATTTATAGTTTTCCAACTTTAAAAACATACATTATATTTGACAAATTTTTCTGAGTTACATTACATTTCTACATTTTATCCCTAATTTCTCGTAGCTCACAATCACAGAACTCACTTTTTTACCTCAAGCACTTTTCCTTCATTGCAATCTAATAGGCTAATTTCGATAATATTTAATTTTTAAAAAATGATATATGTTTATGGCTCTAATAAGGACTGTCCATAAAGTACGTCACGCTCAAGAGGGGGGAAGGGGTGTAAGAAAAAGAAAGTGTGACAGTTTGTGACAGGGGGAGGGGGGGTCAGGCCATGTGTGCCGTCACACATTTATTTTTTACATTTTATTTCAATTTTTTTAGTAGAATTTAATATCTTTAAAAATCATTTTCAAAAATGTTGTGAAACATTTGAATTAGTTCTATGTCAAAATAGCTTGGATTGCGTATTTCCTGAATGTGTTGTTCACGATTCCTCTATCTAGTAACTATTCTACTATTAAAGTCATTTAATAATGTGATAATTCTTTTAAGTGAAAATTTTATATTTTAATACAGTTTAATAGTGAAGTGTGTTTTAGATTAAATTTTAATTAGGTGTTAAATTTTTTTTCGAAAGTATGACGTACTTTATGGGGGGGGGGGGGGAAGTCCGAGATTTGTGACAGTTTCTGAAAGGGGGAGGGGGGTTAAAAATGGTCAAAAATAGCGTCACGTACTTTATGGACGGCCCCCAAAAATGATTACTATATTCTCTCTTTAAAAAATATCTTCAGTTGTTGATCCGGTCACACTCACCGTTGATGAAGAGACCGTTTTATTTTCTCAAACTGGGTGTTCTGCAACGCTGATCATTGGCGTGGAACATCAGCTTGATTTTTGTCGTTTGGAATCTGCACATGGTCAACTGGTCATTACAAAAGATCGAGTTATAATCAAGAACTCATCTTCTGAAAATTGTGTTAAGGAAAAGTTCACAATCTACGAGGAAAAAATAGAATATCACTTCTACTACATTCAAAAACCAGACCAAAATTTAGTTTACAAGTGTGTCTTTTACGGTAAGTATGTCAATACGTTTTATAAACCTTACATTATTTTCAAGAAATGTTATAATCATATAATTGAAATATAAATTTACATTTTTAGGATTTTTTTTCTATTAACATATATCTTGTATAGGTTAGAATAATAACATTTCATTCCTTTCTTAAAAACTAGGCATTTATTTTTGTTTTCCTTAAATATAAAACATTTATATGTTGTACTAAATCAATGAGAATTCTTGATATAGTTTTGCTAATCCTAAAACAAAAAATAGGATTTTACCTTACGACTACCACAGGTGAGTAAATAATGTAGTTTTTTTCCATTATGTTGGTGCTTCAAACTAGGACTTAGTCGTGAACTGAACAGGATTCCTGGAAATGCCAAGTAGCTGTACTTTTGGGAAAAATTATGTTGAAAAAATGTTTTAAATTCATTTTTCATTTATGTGTGTACATTATACTTGAACTACACCGAAAATGTAATAGAAAACTAACTAGTGATTGGGGCAAAACGTAATGAAAACTAAATGAAACTGTAAAGCTCTGGAAATAATAATATACTATTAGGAATTTTGTTTACTTAAATTTAATAATGTGTCTTAGAAAAATACCCATCTTTGTTTTTGCGACAATGACATTTTATTTAAAAATGTAGATGTTATTTACAATGATGTGGTTATTATCTTACTGTTACTACACTCACACTATATTTCAGATACATAGAAAGCAAAAACAAAGCAAACTATGTATTCGATAGATGTCATTAGTTAATTTAAAACAAGTATTTCCCCCTTGTACATTAATATAGTGTGTAAATTTATATAAACATATTTGGGATTGATTTACAGACACCCTCTACAGAATCACTCTTCCATTATTAAACCTCAAGTTTGCTTCACTTGACCCAGGATCAAAATTCACATTACCATCTTCTCATTTTCATACATAAATCTCAGCACCCCACCCTACGCAACATATGTTTGTGTTGTGTTAATTTTAAGTTAGAATTCTAGTTTTGCGCCACCACAATTTTGCAAATGTTTAAAGGCGTTACGGTACTAAAAAGTTTGAGAACCGATGTGTTACGATAATATCATTATCTGATTCGGACCCGCCAGATATAGTCTCAAAATTCTCAGATATTGACCTAGGGAAAAAAATACAAAACCTACACAACCTTCTATACTAATTCCTTTACATCATATGCATTATTTTGAATCATTGATTTTTTTTAAAAAAGAGTTTTTTTTTCACTTTTTATGATTCGTGTGGAAAGAAATCTCAAATTGTTTATTACGTGTTTAAGATAATTTAATTTCTATCAACTATAAATCTATCAATTCGTCAATACTTATTAAATAAATCAAATAATTTTGTTTAATAATGTACCATGATGTTTTTAGTTTGTATTTTGTTGGCATATTTTGTTTATTTTATTTTGGGTGGGAACAAATGGGGATTTCAAAAATTATATTTGATATAACCATTTATGTGTAAATTAAAAAATTTTCTTTACGAGAATCGATTAAGAAAATAACCAAGTGTGAATAAAACAATATTATCTTTATCTTTTTTAATATTGAAAAGATTTGTTAGTAGGTGATAAAATCAAAACCATCCAAACATGTTCATAAATGTACATTGTCTGTTTTTCTCCATTAGAAATTTCAGATGCCAAGCCCACAACGCCTTGTCTTCATTGTCAGCAAGGTAAGGTGAAATAATTTCATATTTGAAAATACATTCAAATTAGTGTCAGTAAGCATGATCTGAATAATTTATTTTATTAACTGTGTATAACATAAAAATAATAAATATTATGTTCTTCTTTAACATTCTAGAACACGTTTGAAAATCAAAATCACAAATCTTTCATACATATTCTTTTCAAAGTCACATTTGTTAAATATAATGCTATTTTTAACTGTTGGAATATCTGATCGTAGCATTAAACCGTTCATCAACCATTATAGCTCACTATCAGATCCGCAAAAGTGAACATCAACAACACCGAAGCATTATTCAATGATAAACAAATAACTAAGACTTGTGCATGTCCTTCATGCATTGATCAACTTTAAACATTTTTGTTTGTAAATTGATTTTAAATCTTTATATAGGAAATTTCTAATGAAATATGTTTGTTTACAACATACTTTTTTATGAAGAATTAAAGAAGATATTGTTTCAAACAGTTTACAATAAAAAACACAAAATTTTGTGTCTCAAATGTAAGACCTGTTTCATTGTTTATTTAATGCCAACAACACCAATCATAAAGTCAATTTTTTCCCCAATCAGTACTAGTTTTCCCTATGAGCACAAAATTCCCCTATCATAACCAGATTTCCTGTCAGTACTAGTCTTACCTATCAGTACATGTGTTCACTATCTGTACAAGCGTCCCTATCTGTACCAGTGTTCCCTATATGTACTATGTCAAGGGTATGAGAATCACTGTTGTTATGTGTAGATCAATGTTGTCATGTTTGATTGGGAAAATATGTTTAGTTAGAGATTTCATGTGTAGCTGTATCTATTGTGTGAAAGTGTTGTGACGTAATTGTGTAAAGGGATATGACGCGTTAGTTTTCGTTGTTGTTATGGAAGGATTGATGGCAGATAAACTTGATGAACTTTTTGAATTTGTATATTGAGTAGTGTTTGGTTGGAGTGAGTTGATAATCAATTCTGAAATTATACATCAACCATAGTTAATGGAGTGGTGTTAAATAAACTCCCATCTAGCTACAAACTTGTTAACGTTGGTTGTATTATTAACTGTTGATATTAGCTATACTTTTCATGGGATCAAGTGAGAGACTTTGCCAGACATGTAGACACTCATTGCCATGATCGGATAATTACAACATAACAGATTTAACGGTTTGACATACTAATGTTCCCTATATGTACGAGGGTTCCCTATCAGCACCAGTTTTCCCATCCCGCAATTTTTCCCTATCAGCAACAAATTTCCCCATCAGCACCAGTTTACCATACATTTTTATGATGAAATATTGGGTATTCAGCTGTCGTTTCCTGAATTTGTCATGGTCAAATGTTTCTTTCTATTTAACTCTTAATGTTGTCTTGACGCCTATCAAAATGATTTGAATTAAGTTTTTTCACGACAAGAACACATCAGTCATGTATTTTGTGATATGTGAACCATTAAATTACCATATTTTAATTTATCTGTGATTAATTCATTTTATATGCTTTTAAATTTTTTTTTTATCAAACATTCACATACTGTTTTATCTTGCTGTCTAGTGTATATATATTTTCAGTATAATGATATTTTTCAAATTAAAATAACGCTTAATGTTTACATGTGTTCCGACCGCCCTAGTTCACTCTAACACTACTTTTAGGATCTACCATCCAAAAAGAAATGAAAAACACGGATTATGAACTACCAATTACAAACCTGACAAGAAAAAAATCTTTAAATATTCTTTAAAAAAAATATTAAATGGAGATTTCCTACATGTTGAGCATAAAATATTTTTGCTGCTTGATTAAATGACAAACATGGACAGTTTTAGAAATAAAACTATAATTATTCTAATCAGATGATAATTTGCAAATACTAATTTAATAAAGCAGGAAGTATTATATATGGTAAATTTAACTTAAACATTTTTAACAATGTAGATTAAAAAAATGGAAGCAGATCAGTGTTGTTATTCAAACACTTTATGTTAATATATATATTTATTTGACATTTAAAATATCAAACAAATTATTTCACTATTTAGAAAATTTGACCATAAAAGGAATATATAGTACAAAATATTTCTTTTTATTTTTCAAAATTATCTTTAAAAAAGTTGATTCTTTAATTTGAATACGATGTAAATATACGCGTCAAATAAAATTAAAAACATACGCAAAACACAAGGTAGAGTGAAATAACCAACGCCGGCCTTAGATAAACTTATACCATGTGCGAAGCACACGTTCGGCGCCCCTTTCCCTGTCCCTGTATGGCTCCGCTCTTTTTTTTCCAATTACGACGCACGTTTGCGATCTTGCGTCCCGGAAAACATTTTGTTCCACATATTCTTTCTGCTAAAAAAATTACAAGAGAAGCAAGGAAATACTGCATTAATAAGTTATTTTCCACGCCTTTTCGATTGGTCCAAGCTCCAGTGCTAGTATCCAAATTTAGAATGCTACTTTCATTGTACGAGAACTCATTGCATGAAAAGCGATTGTACGAAAAGTTAGAATACTGTTTCTTGACCCCGCACTCGTGTTTCACACTTCATTGTAATGAACGTAGGGAATTTAAATATTTAATGCGCCCCAGGCGTCCCTATTTCCTCGGCGCCCTTTTCAAAGTCGCTCAATCTAAAGGCCGGCGTTGAAATAACAATTGAAACATTCCCAAAACATAAGAAAGCGAGAAATTACACAAGATATACAGACCCAAAACTCAAGGGAGCAGACAAAAAAATTATAGAAACAGACCCAATAACAAGAAAACGTGAAAGGGCACTAGCAACAGACCCAAAACTCAAGGGAGCAGACAAAAAAATTATAGAAACAGACCCAATAACAAGAAAACGTGAAAGGGCACTAGCAACAGACCCAAAACTCAAGAGAAAGGGAAATAACACTAGAAACAGACCGAATAACAAGAAAACGTGAAAGGGCACTAGCAACAGACCCAAAACTCAAGAGAAAGGGAAATAACACTAGAAACAGACCCAAAACTTAAAAAAGCACGAAATAACACTACAACTGACCCACAACTCAAGAGAGAGGGAAATAACACTAATAACAGACACAAAACTCAAGAGATAGGGAAATAAAACTAGTAACAGACCCAAAACTCAAGAGAGAGGGAAATAACATTAGAAAGAGATCCAAGAAAATAACAAGGAAGCTGGAAATAACACCTGCAGTAGACCCAAAACTCAAGAGAGAGGGAAATAACCCTTGCAGTAGACCCAAAACTCAAGGGAGAGGGAAATAACCCTTGCAGTAGACCCAAAACTCAAGAGAGAGGGAAATAACCCTTGCAGTAGACCCAAAGCTCAATGGAGCGGGAAAAGTTTATGCAGCATGTATTTTTTTTTATATAACATTTCCAGAATCATCAAGAATATGGCTTATTGCCCTCATCTTCGTTATTACGGCCATTGCTTGCGGGACTATCTGTTGTTATTACTGTAAGTTTTTGCATTATATCCATAAATAGTGCATATGATCAGAAAATTGCTTAATGTTATAGTAATTACATTAATTATAGTAATTTGGCTAAACTTTATAACAAAAGGGTATTCTAGAAGCATTTTGTCTATTTTCACGTGATAAAATTTACTTATCTTCATTTGTGTTTGATTTTCAGTTGTTAAAAAAGTCTACTTTGGAAAAATAAACCAAGAAAGTGAGCAATTGTTGTTTCTCAATATTTAGCTTACTGATATTTTTTTGTATAAAATTTTAATATTTACAGTCTAAGTTTAGAACAGGACTTAAAAATATTTCCTCAAGCATATATAATAAATTGAGTAGCCTTTTTTTTACTTGCTGAATTAAAATACTGATAGTAAATATATTCGTTTTGATTTGTAAAAATTATCTAGACCAGGGGTCTCCAAACTTTTCAGACCGAGGGCCGCATTAACTATCAAACAGCAGTTCGGGGGCCGACTACACACTCGAGGTCCGAATAGAAAAGAATCAAAATATGGATGTTATTTTTAATTATTTATGTATAATTATTTCATTCAGGTATTATTTAATGAAACATTAATACGTGACACATGAACACCTGTATTAGTGGGAATGGTGCAATTGTTTCCTGGATGCCAAATTAGCAGACATTTCTGGATTTAGATTTGTATCCCTAACATAAACAGTGACCTGTGATTATCATCTGACAAATCTGATCTCAAATTTTACTTCACGTATTTCGTTTTTGAAAATGTTTGTTCACACCGACATGTTGTTCCAAAGTTTGAAAGGTACCTTGATGCAAATGTTTTGAAATTAGGAAATGTTCCTTTGGGGAAAACTATCTTAAAACCCACCGCTCCTTCTTTTAACTTGTCCCTAAGGAGGTCATTTGCTTTCAACTCAATGACCTCCAGGTGCAGTTCATCTGGGCGACTGGCCAAATCCACTTCAAATGGGTTTTGAAAAAGTCTCACTTCTTCTGCCTTTAAATCCAGTCAGAAATTCGCTGCTGACACTGCAGCTGGAGGTCTTTGATGATCTCGCATAAAAATGATGTGGGGAACTCTGCTGATGCTTCAGCCATAAAGACCGTCCACTGCTGAAAACGTGTCAAGTTGTTGGCCTGTACTTGGTCCAAAAAAACAAGACGAATTTGGATCTGATGGTCTTTAGGTGGGTGTATAGATCAGAAACAAGATTTTCTTCTCCTTGTAGTTTTAGGTTCAGAAAATTTAAATGACTAGTTATGTCTGCAGCTTAGGCCAATGTCCATACCCACTCTTCATCAGACAGTAATGGCTGTGGCTTGCCTTTACTTTCCAGGAAGTCACCTATTTCCTTTCTTAACTTAAATACTCTTCTCAGAACTTTCTCACAGCTTAGCCATCTTATTGCTGTGTAGTATGGTAAGTCTTACGATTCTGTGTCTGGTTGAGCTCATGTGACCTTATTAAATTAACCCCCTTTACCACAGGATTCACTACCCTGCTAATTTCCACATATTTAGAAAACACAGCTTTCTCCTGACTAATACAGTGCAGAAACATTGGGCAAAGCTCCGCCACCAGATGGCGTTATATAATCTCATTGACTGTGAACGGAAGTAGAAAAACTAACCAGCGAATAAGGTTTTGCCAAGTTATGATCGCTTAGAAAACATAACGCACTACTGCACGCCTCTATTTAAATTCGGTAAAAACATAAGGTCCACGTAAGCGGCGTCTGTTTCTTGCAGAATACACGTACATTTCCGTAATTTTTTCTTTGAAAAAAATATCTCCGCGGGCCGCATGAGAGGGTCTCGCGGGCCGTATGCGGCCCGCGGGCCGTAGTTTGAAGACACCTGATCTAGACCTTTTTTTTTTTTAAATCATACTTATTTTTTCGGCAATTTTTATTTATTTCTTTATGCAAAAGCATGTTTTTGATATATTCATTGCGTGTCACTTTTTGGAGAAACTTTTCTAACCAACCTGATGATACAAATATAATTTCCAGATTTGCCCGCTGAGGTGAAAATTGAAAGTAAAAGTATGTACCATATTATGTGATTAACAATTTTTGGAAAAAGTTATACAAACGATCGTTGCTGAAAGGTTAAGACATGACATTAAGAAAATGCAAATAAATATAATATCCGTATAGGAATCCTATGTTTAAAAATTGTATCAGTTTTAAATTTAAGTCTTTTAAAATCTCTGAATGTTCAAGCTTAGAACTATAAACGTACCAAACAATTGTACATACACACGAAGAATTATCCTGTTTAAGGTGAAACTAAAATACAATACAAATAATTAATGCAAATGAAAAATGAAATGTAACTGTTTAAGTGACAATGATTTTAATCTTTTTTTTTTTTAAGAGAAAATAAAAACTATAAATATTTATTTCAGCTAAAATTACAAACCAAGAAATGGAATACGTCGGTAAGTTGGATTTATTAACAAAATAAATTAAACATGAAAATTTAGGCGACTGAAATAAATAAAAATTTAATGTAATTTATTTGAGTAACACTACCAACCATAATATAGAGCCTTTTTTACTTCAATTTTTCAATTTCTTTTCTAATCTGTCATCTAGTTCAAGGAACGGACACGGAGTCGTGTGTAGATTACTTAAGTAAGTCATAAACATTTTAATCTTGCCTATTAACGAATTCAGGGAAAATTCCGATGTTACTTTAATCTAAGAATAATTGCATATGTACTGAGAACACTTGCCACCACAGCAACCCCATACAACCAATACATAAACACATACAAATAGCTTCATGAAATATTAAACCAGCGTTCACACCAGATACAACCGCTGCAAAAGATATATAACAACAGCACACAAGATAAACAACAGCACAATACATGTGGCAACTGCACATCATATAAAAACATTACACATTGCAAGCAGCCACTTTAAAGACAAAAAGAACAGTGCACACGAGATACATCCACTACACCCCACATACAGCCAGGGTACCCCATATACAACCATGCACATTACACACGGCCACTACACAACATATAAAGTAAAAACCCACCGCACATTACTTGCAACCACAGCACACCCTATAAAACATCAGCACACCACATAAGACCACAGCACACCCTATAAAACATCAGCACACCACAAAAGACCACAGCACAGCCTATAAAACATCAGCACACCACATAAGACCACAGCACACCCTATAAAACATCAGCACACCACATAAGACCACAGCACACCCTATAAAACATCAGCACACCACATAAGACCACAGCACACCCTATAAAACATCAGCACACCACATAAGACCACAGCAGACCCTATAAAACATCAGCACACCACATAAGACCACAGCACACCCTATAAAACATCAGCACACCACATAAGACCACAGCACACCCTATAAAACATCAGCACACCACATAAGACCACAGCACACCCTATAAAACATCAGCACACCACATAAGACCACAGCACACCCTATAAAACATCAGCACACCACATAAGACCACAGCACACCCTATAAAACATCAGCACACCACATAAGACCACAGCACACCCAATAAAACATCAGCACACCACATAAGACCACACACACCCTATAAAACATCAGCACACCACATAAGACCACAGCACACCCTATAAAACATGAGCACACCACATAACACCACAGCACACCCCATAAAACCACAGCACACCACATTAAACAACTGCACACCATATAACACCACAGCACACTCCATAACACCACAGCACACTCCATAACACCACAGCACACCACATAAAACCAAAGCACACCACACAAAATAACAGCATATCCCATTACACCACAGCACATCCCATAAAACAACAGCACACCACATAAGACCACACCACACCACATAAAACGACAGCACGTCCCAAAAAACCACAGCATGCCACATAAAACCACAGCATGCCACATACATTCAAACAAATTCAGGGCAATATAAAAAAAATAACTCCTTTTTTGGTGTGTGTGGGGGGGGGGGGCTACAAACGTTGAAGCGTTTCCAGGTTAACATTCATATTTCTAATAATAATAACATTATAGTGTAGTGAGTGATTCCTTAATTATATGAGCCGTTAATAAACAGATTTTGTTTCTTATAGGTTAGTGTTAACAATTTCTTAGATTATTACAATTAAAACATGTAAGTCCTTTTAATGAAAGCAATCTTTAACTTTATACGCTTATATTCCAGGAGAGGAATCAAATACAGAACAAAGTGAAGATTAGTTACGTAAGTTTAAATGTATTTAAGATAATTACATTGTGTTCAACACTTACTTAATTTATTTTATCTTTTTACATTTTGCTGTAGAACCGTCGTGTAAATTATTCAAGGCGTTAAAATAATATATAGAATTAACTAATTATGAGAGTGTTGGACTGCGATAAGGCTTTTAGTTATATTAGTTGGACACAAATATGTTGTGGCAATAAAACAATCCATGTTCAGCTTTACTGGTGATGTTATGGCAATAAAACAATCCATGTTCAGCTTTACTGGTGATGTTATGGCAATAAAACAATCCATGTTCAGCTTTACTGGTGATGTTATGGCAATAAAACAATCCATGTTCAGCTTTGGATGTTATGAAATACCAATGTCAACGTTTCGGAAAATGCCTACATCATTAAAAAAAAAAAAAAAGATAAAAAAAAACAAATAAAATAAGTATAAATTAAAATAACAAAA
>CAXITT010000104.1:935180-959052 GCA_964033795.1 Lymnaea stagnalis | reverse complement strand
TTGGGTTGGTGTCACCCGGTGCAGTAAACTCATGGTGTCAACCCCCCCCCCCCCCAACTACTTCCATAAAGGATTGCTTCTTTATAAAATAACTCCACAGTACAACAATGACAATATTGAGAAGAACAAAAAACACATACATTGAAGGTCCGGGAATAAATGTATTTAAGAACTGTAACAACGTAAGCTATAGTTATTTTGACATTCGATTTACTTTATTTAAAAGTTTCCTTTCTTGGACTTTAAAGCTGCAAACCTGTCAATCACTTGATCAAAGTCAATTTTTTTAACCGTATTACTTTCAATTGATAGCAGAGCCTGATTAGAAGGCCCTGACTGGACCATGGTGGATCGTGAATAGTTCTTGATAAGCCTTAGTTTTCAAAAGTTCCGCTCACATGAGGCCACATACACACAGAACGTAAGAAACAAATGAAGGTTTAGCGAGAGTGTTGGAAGACATTCTGGTAGGTTCCATTTAGCTATGACTTTCAAAACATCAAATACTGACCAGTCCATGACTTTGTGAAGTTCAATATCAGCTGCCTTTATATATAGGTGTCTTCTAAGCTTTGTTAATTCTTTTAAAGTTCCACTTCTGATAACTCATCATCGAAAGAGGTTAATTTTGGAATTGACACCCATAGCTCTTCTTCATTTGCTGATGGAAGACTTTGAGTTGAGCATGACTAAACATATCTTCTACTACTTTGATCGCTGATGATCTGATCTGAAGTCAAGAATGAAAGCGATCAATATACTCAAGCATCTCCCTACTGTTTCCTTCTCACAGAGAAAGTTCAGCATCTATTAATTGTTCTCCTGCCATTCTCTTCTAACCCCTTAATCTTCTCTCTACTGAAATAACATAATGGTCTGTTTTTTAAAAGTTCCTTTTCAATAGCATTTTCAAACAAGTGACAGTGCTTCTTATGCAAAAAAACAACAAAAAAACTTAAGACCTCTAGGCTTATCACCACTTTGTCAAGAATAAAAGCCTTAATCTGAAGATACTGCTGTGGAAGATTAACTTCTTCAAGCAGATCAGTCCAAAGGTCCATGTAGCAGATAAACGTGAATTAACAGACAACATGTAAAAGACATTTTGCTGTAACTCTTGTTTTTAAATTTTCAAGGGGATTACAAAGACCATCAATCGCTGCCACACATTCATCAAACTCATCTTTCACTGTTTTAACAGCAGCATGATGAGCACTCACACGCGTCGTTGGCAGTCTTTTCACCGAAATTTCAGTGTGTTCAATTAAAACATCTCATCGATGAGGAAATGAAGCAATGAAGGAAAATATTCTTTCAAGAGTACCCAAAAAATTGATATGTGAAGCATGTTTGGTAAAAGAATTTTGACCACATAATATGTTAAGCGAATGACACACACAGCCAAGTTACCTTATTTTTCTTTAAAATTGGTATGATTTCTGAAGTTTTCCGAATTGCTGGTATTGTGTGAGTAACATAAAATTTAATAAATATGTAACACAAAATGTAGGAGAGCTTCTCTGATCAAGCAGATCAGTCCAAAGGTCCATGTAGCAGATAAACGTGAATTCACAGACAGCTTGTAAAAGACATTGGCAGAATGAGTTAAACCTATTCCTATTGTCAGAATGAGTTAAACCTATTTCTATTGTCACAATGAGATAAACCTATTCCTATTGTTAGAATGAGTTAAACCTATTCCTATTGTCACAATGAGTTAAACCTATTCCTATTGTCAGAATGAGTTAAACCTATTCCTATTGTCAGAATGAGTTAAACCTATTCCTATCGTCAGAAGTAGTTAAACCTATTCCTATTGTCAGAATGAGTTAAACCTATTCCTATTGTCAGAATGAGTTAAACCTATTCCTTTTGTCAGAATGAGTTAAACCTATTCCTATTGTCAGAATGAGTTAAACATATTCCTATCGTCAGAATGAGTTAAACCTATTCCTATTGTCAGAATGAGTTAAACCTATTCCTATTGTCAGAATGAGTTAAACCTGTTCCTATTGTCAGAATGAGTTAAACCTATTCCTATCGTCAGAAGTAGTTAAACCTATTCCTATTGTCAGAATGAGTTAAACCTATTCCTATTGTCAGAATGAGTTAAACCTATTCCTATTGTCAGAATGAGTTGCTTTAAAGAAATCCTGCATAGACTAACCTTTAAGTCGCGTGACAGCTGCTTCCAACATTTTCTCGGGAAATAAGGAAAAAATCAAACATTTTAGACGTTATTTACCAAAACTCCTCATCATTGCTACAAAGTCTTCACAGAAAAAAAAAACTGACGAAAGGAGATGGACTTTTAACAGGATTGAGGACATACATAGAAAATGTCTCATCGAAATTAACGTAATATAAAACAAGTCTTATGAAAATTAACATAATTCATAGAGGATAATTACCATAATGTATAGAACATATCTTAATGAAATAAAAATAAATAAAGACATTTTATTCCATTTCAAGTTAGTTATAAAAAATTTAAAGTAGTTAAAATGTCCATTTATTTTCTGATTGATAAAATATTTACAAAAATCTTTTGACATTAAATAAACAATAATTTTACCCTTCCTGAAATTTCTCAGATTTGTGATATTTTATTATGACTTTTAATGGTTTTATTACTTTCCCGTAGGTAAACATGCTTGAATAAATCCTGATTAAAAGGATGACAGTGCTTCAATTACAAACACCATTTATATATTATAGTGAGTACTTAGTTAAATATTGCAGTGAAACAATATTAAGAAAAGAAAATTAATTTGTTAGATTGAAAGAGAGAAAGAGTGAAAGAGAGAGAGAGACAGAGACACAGAGAGAGAGAGAGAGATGGAAGGAGAGATAACGAGATTTTAATAGAGAAAGACAGAGAGAGAGATAGAAGGAGAGATAACGAGATTTTAATAGAGAAAGACAGAGAGAGAGACAGAGATGGAAGGAGAGATAACGAGATTTTAATAGAGAAAGACAGAGAGACAGAGAGAGATAGCAGGAGAGATAACGAGATTTTAATAGAGAAAGACAGAGAGAGAGAGAGAGATAGCAGGAGAGATAACAAGATTTTAATAGAGAAAGACACAGAGAGAGAGAGAGAGAGAGAGATAGAAGGAGAGATAACAAGATTTTAATAGAGAAAGACACAGAGAGAGAGAGAGAGAGAGATATTTGAATGAGAGATAACGAGATTTTAATAGAAAAAAGACACCAAGCTCGAGAGAAAGGGATTTATTTAATTTGTCATTTTGCGATTTATTAAGAAAAAAAACAAACGAACTAAAGAACCTTTAAATCAGATTTTTTTTCTTCTTATTCTTTTTAAAGTCGAATTCAATATTAAATAAGCATAAGACCAGATGTTTTACATCATATTAAATAATTTCAATTTAAGGTTTCAAGTACATAAAAGTCAATTATAATTTTAATAACAATTTTGTTAAAATAAGGTTTCTTTTAAGAAATACAATCAGTTAGTTTTATAAGTAATTTCATTGGATTAATTTCTTTTTTTTTTATATTTCAATATTTTGAATAAAAGTAAAAGCTTCTCTATACTTTATGTGTTTGTTTATTCTGTATATCTTGAAAAGTCATTTGGTTATTCACTATGTTAGTTATGACTGTTTTGACTTATGCTTAACAATGTATACACTTTTCGTTGAAAATAACTGATCCAAAATTGATTTGAACGTAATTATACGGCGTTTATAATTACAATTATATTACAGTACTACTGAATTCATTATCAAATTAAAAGTGAACCATATTCAAGAATAATTTGTGTTTCCTTTTTCAAAATTTTAACGTAACAGCGTATCAATAAAAATAAGTTTCGTAGTAATTGTAAGGACGTCTTGATGCCAATGCATTGTGGAAATTGGCCGAGAAGTTTCTATGATACAAATCTAATTGATGCTTCCATTCCTCATATCTTAAACTTAATAATGTCAATTCACATATATAAACTAGCTTTTTTCTATAAGTACCTGCATTATAATATTATGGGTCTTATAAACATTGTTCCACCAGAAACCTTTATACCAAGGCCTTGCCATTAGGAGAAAGTGGTGATATACTGTAATGTATAGCCTGCACATTGTTAAAACTATTAAAAAAACTTGTCTATTACTAAACTGCTCGGAAAATTTAGACACAATATATATAGACAGATGGTTTAAAAGAATATTTTTGGGACTTTGTGTGTATGAATAGTAAATATCTTCCCTAATCCATAGAGTATAAGTGTATGAATAGTAAATATCGCCCATAATCCTCAACACGTACTGTTGTCTTTTCAGAAGGTGCGTGTTACGCTCTGACGTTAAAATATGGACTCAATAAGTTTATTTACACTCATTTCAGAATAAGTAATGTAGGCAACATTTTATTCATTTAGCGTTTGATAATTTGTTTCTAAATTGGACAATGATAAACTATGACGGAATATTTAGAATTACTATCACTAGCAGAAGAAGAAGCTTAGGATGAAGAAGACAAGAGAGCTTAGTTTGTCCTTAAAATTTGGAAAAAAAAGAACAAGAGGAAAAGAAGAAAGAAAGAGAAGAAAGGGATAAGGAAAGGAATGCTCGACTTGCAGAACGTAATGCATAAAAAGAACTTGAGGAATAAAAACTAAGAGAACAGGATAAATCCTTAACTTCACAAGAAAGAGATTAGAGCAGCAAAAAAAAAAAGAGATTGAAAAAAAAAATTAGAAAGGGCAAGGATAGTGGAAGAGATTTCAATCTATCTGCTAAAAACAGAGATTACCAGCATAGTTATAAACAAAAATTCTGAGACTTCTAAGACAAAAAATTGAAAAGACAGCTAGATATCCTAAATAATTTAAAGGGAAAATGCAAATTATACAGTTATAGTGAAGATACTTGGGTAAAATATTGCTGAGCAGACTATCTAGGAAATTCACTAAATCATTAAAAAGAAAGACTAGGAATATGTCAAAAAAATCATGATGAACTACTATGGGAAGACAGAGGAAGAATACGGAAGGAAATTTCACCAGATAAGATTGAGTAGAGAGATATAAAATAACACAACAATTTTCAATCTTAAGGATAATCTAACAAATGATTAGAACTGAGTGAGGTGATTTTTGAATATTCTCAAACAAAATAATATGTTTTTATAGAAAAAAGGTTATGTAATGCCTATATTTCTTTATTTACAATTATTAAAGAAAGAAGTTTTACAATAAAAACAGATTTGGTTGATAATGTATCAACATTCAAAGAAGTGCATCCAATAGAAGATGTGAATAACAAAATAGATGCAATAGAAGCAATTAAGATAAATTCTAATCATAACTATAAAAAATAACAAACAAAACTAAAGAATATATTAACGTCTACGAGGAAGCTGATAGAACAATAATAATCAACAGAAACCATATTATATTTCTAGAATTTCTAGAAAGACCTGATGAAATAATAGATTTCTTCCGCTCCAGATCCTATCCTGAAACGAATCTTGTCTCAGCACTAGATCGCATCAGCACGATCACACGAAAAGAGGCTTTCAAAACTCGTCAAAAAACAATGAGGATCGTACCAAACTAATACTAACCTACCACCCTCTAAATTTAACTGCCAAAAAATATTCCTAAAACATCGTAACGTACTTATTGCTGACCCAGATACCAACAGGGTTTTCTCATCCCCTCCACTGATTGTCTTTAAATGGGACGGAAATCTAAATAATCTTTTTGTTCATAGTCGCCTTCGATCTGATCCGTCTTACGTTGGTACTAAACCATATATATATGTTTCTTAAGAAGCCTCTGCAGAACTTATCCCTTTACACTCACAACTGAAATCATTAGACTTCCTAAAGGTATCTTTACCATTAAAGAGGGTTTCACCTGTGTCCGCCGCAATGTAATATATGCGATTGTTTGCTATAGATGCCAATCTAGTTACATAGGTGAAACTGGGAGAAGATTTGATGATAGGTTTACTGAACATCTCCGGTATATTGAGCAATGCAAATATTTCCCAGTCTCTTCTCTTTTCAACAGAAAAGAACGTAAAGGTGCATTGGATGTAACCATTACGGCACTGATTTCATGCAGTAACACACCAGAGAGGGTTAAAATGGAAAATAAATTTATTCAGCTGTTTGGCACCATATCTCCATATGGTATTAATCAAATAATATCCTACTGATGTTTCTCTGTTTCCCTGTATTTCATCTGTTTTCTTTTTGCTGTGTGTTTATGTATCCCTGAATATTCTGGTCCATTATTAGTGTGGACTTCATTTTTCAGTGTCAATATTTATATTCTCTCGCTTCATGTGTTCCCACTTCCAGCGACACCAATGGATATTTCTTGAGCTGTTTACCGTGCTCTGTTCTTTGTAATATTTTCATTTTTAATGTTAGCTGAAGAAGGCTTTATGCCGAAACGTCCTTATCTTTTTGTCTTGTTCTCGAAATCAAGCTTTCAAATACATCGTTTTGCTATTTCATTCAGTTAATTGGCTTGAATGCAATCCTTTTATTTATAAAATTATTCAAAACATAACAAGTGTTTCCATGGTGCCAATGATGACCATAAGAATGATGACTGTAGCAAATTTTAAAGAAATACCGGACAAGATCATTTTTATCAAATAAAAAATTATCCTAATTCTAGTACAAACAGATACAATTGATACAGAAGTATACATCCATACAGTAATCAAAACACCACATAACGAAATAATTGATGGAAATATGATAACAACCATTAGCGGGTGCATGTCATGCTGAAGGAAAACTTGAATTTTTTCCCAGCTTATGTAAATAACAAACTTTTACAGTGTTTAAAAGACACAAGCTTTACTAAAATGGTACTTAAAAATATAGTGCATGAAAACTACTATTCAAAAGGAACAACAACTGTGGCGTTGGCTAACAACTGTCAAATAGAATGTAAGAAGCAAGAGTTAATATAGCTTGTCATCAGGAATAATTACAGCAATGTTCTTGTCAAATCCAATATGTCCACTTATTATTATTGGAAATGTACCACGTGTTCCAGATAAATATCTAGAGTTATTTATCATAAAGGGTAAAACAAAAGACTTAATTAGGAAATTGGAGGAACGACGACGACAATACAGGCTCTCCATGATCTACACAATAAATAATGGGCTGATCCATTGTTCCAGTATTAAACAGAAACTTTAGGCTCATACCAGCAAGAGGCCAGTGTAGGAGCTGCTCATTCCTGCCCAAGACAATCAGGGACTGAAACAAGCTTTCAAAAGGAACAGTTGAGGCAACAACACTAGACACATTAGTGTCTATTGCCACAAGCCTGCCAACCCCAAGTGCATGATTTCCTCAAAAAATGGCACTGGAAATCAGTGAAATTTCCTCATCAACACCAGGCACAGAAACATTGCAATTCCCCTCTACATGCACAGGAACCAAAATGATCAATACATTGATCGTGGGCCTTTAAGATACAGAAGAAGAAGAACGCCCGCAATTTAATGTTATCACCACCTTAAGGTGTCTCTTTAAAACTGTTTAACAAAAAATTGTTCACTACTTTCTTATCTGATGCTAAGGGGTTGAAAAATGGATTTAATTTAAACAACCCCAAGAACTAACGTTTTCGTGTACATCCTTTATAAAATGTAATATCCAGCAATGTGGCGTTGGGCTAAAAATGTGAATAAACATGAATCCAAAGTAACGCACGTCTTAAGAATACCAAATAGTGCTCCCCCTAAAGCTCGTTTTCGCACATTTTTTTCACGCCCCTGAACTATATTAATATTCTAATGACCCACCCGCCTTTACAGTGCAGATTTATCTTACCAACTATTTCAGGGAAAAAAAAAATATTGAGCACTAAACGAACTTGTGATATTTTTAAGTATCTCATTTAATGCAGTTATCGGGAATTTCATTTCGTGTAGTCGGTGTAAATATATTATGACCCTTATCTTGTACTTCAAAAAAAAGCGAAGTTGAAATAAAATATTAAAAAGCATTATCTCTGTTTTGTCTTATTTGAAGTAGGTAACTCTGACATACAGTTGACCTCCTTTGATAGGATTTTTATTATGCTGTGATATAGCTTTTTTTAATTAAATAAATGTATATAATTTTTTAAGGTAATGTTATTATGTTTGCTAATATTTTTATGCGTACCGTAGTGAGCCAGCACTAGGCGCTATATAACACAACTAATATTAATAATAAAATAAGAGATAAAGTTTCAACTGAGATATCACACAGTCCTAAAACTGCTTTAAAATTAAGTCTGTTAAAAATATATAACTATCTCACTTTGAGATTTCATCTACTCACTATGAGATAACAACTTCATTCCATGGCTATGGGATGTCAATATTTTGCATTGAGATTTCACATTTTAACTATCACATGTGAACTTCTTACTATGAGATGTCACATTCTCGCTATGGGATGTCCCATTCTTGCTATAAGATGTCACATTCTCGCCAAGAGATGTCACATTCTCGCCAAGAGATGTCCCCTTCTCGTTTTGAGATGTCACCTTCTATTATATGTACACCAGCTTATTGTAAGTTATGACCTTCACTCTATTACATGTGATCTTCTTGCTTTGAGATGTCACTTTCACATTGTTGGAGGTCACCTCTCGATATAAGATGTCAATTTTAAGTGATATGACCATATCACAATTAATTATTAACCGCGCTATTAGATCTCACATTCTCACTATGATATGTCCCCTTCTAACCATACGATGTCATGTTTCTTTATGTGATATCACATTCTCACTATGAGATGTCACATTCTAAGTATCAGATGGCACCTTCCAAATATAAGAACTGAGATTTCCCTTCGCAATGTCACCTTCGCAATATAATATGCCACCTTCTCATTATGCAATATTACTTTCTCAATAAGAGATGCCGCCCTTCTCCCTTTGAGATGTCATTTTCTCAATATGAGATGTCCTCTCAGGACAATCAGATGTCTACCTTCACACTATGGAATTTAAGTTCTCACAATGAAATGTTAACTTCTCACTATGAGATGTCACCTTTTCACTATGATGGTTTATACAAGACGTCTTATTATTATTATTATTATTATTATTATTAGATGCCACATTATCACTATAAGAAGACTTGTTCACCATTTAGTGAAATATAGAAATCTTAAGACGTTTTCATTTTTCTGGAGACTTTATTGAAATTTTAACAATTAGTGAAGTAGTAGATCCAAACTAGTTTCACAGTCAAACATTAAGTGTTGTAGTAGATTCAATTTTGTTTAACAGTCAAACCCTGTGTATTATAGTAGATTAACTCTAGTTCCCAGTCAACACTAAATGTTTTATTAGATCAACTCTAGTTCACAGTAAAAAACTAATTGTTGTAGTAGATCAACTCTAGTCTCAAAGTCAAACACTAAGTGTTGTAGTAGATTCAATTTTGTTTAACAGTCAAACCCTGTGTATTATAGTAGATTAACTCTAGTTCCCAGTCAACACTAAATGTTTTATTAGATCAACTCTAGTTCACAGTAAAAAACTAATTGTTGTAGTAGATCAACTCTAGTCTCAAAGTCAAACACTAAGTGTTGTAGTAGATTCAATTTTGTTTAACAGTCAAACCCTGTGTATTATAGTAGATTAACTCTAGTTCCCAGTCAACACTAAATGTTTTATTAGATCAACTCTAGTTCACAGTAAAAAACTAATTGTTGTAGTAGATCAACTCTAGTCTCAAAGTCAAACACTAAGTGTTGTAGTGGATCAACTCTAGTCAAACAGTCAAAAACTAATTTGTGTAGTAGATCAACTCTATTCTCACAGTCAAACACTAATTGTTTTGGTAGATAAACTCTAGTCTCACAGTCAAACACTAAATGTTGTATTTGACTAACTCTTTTTTCATAGCCAAACACAAAGTGTTGTAATTAATCAACTCTAGTCTTTCAGTAAAACTTAAGTGTTGTAGTAGCTCACCTAGAGTCTCACAGTCAAACAATAAATGTTGTAGTTAATTATAGCGTAATACACATTAAACACTAAATTTTTTTAAAGTTTCAATCTAGTTTCACAACAGATCAATACAGTTGTTCTTTATCAAAACTAGTTTCATAGTCAAACATTAAGATTTTTAGTTAGAAGTTTCAATCTAGCTTCGCACTACTGGTTGTAGTAAAGTGTAGAAAATTTCATATATAAACAAAAGAAGCAGTTGCAGATCAATAAATAGAGTTAAAGTGTAAGTAGGAAGCACTTTATCTTTAACTAAGCAGTGTTCATGCTGAAATTCCATGACAGCTGCAATACTCCGTAATCTTTTAACAATATGAGCTTTTAAAATGATTGATAACGGAAGCAGAATTAAAGCGTGGATTGACACATAGAAAGGTTGTCAAGGTCATTGAACCGTGAGTGAATGTTGTATAATTAAATATTGAAAGTGAGGTTGGTGGAAGTGTGTAACACATGCTCTGACGTGCTATTACTTAGGGCGTTATGTCAGTAGGATGGTCACTTGTTTTATGTTAATGATTCAGGATGCCGGCTAAGACTTCTTCCATTCTTCCACTTACTTATCCAGTCACTTATCCAGGCACGCAAAGAAGTAAACTGAATGCTGATTAAACTTACAGTACTTTATTATGTCACACTTTACACTGATAATATTAATAATAATCCTTGCATGAATGTAATCATTTCACATATATATATAATATTCCACCTCTCAGAAAGATACGTCCTCACTCAGCTACACTATTCAATCAACTGCCCCTTTTATTACCAGAAAAGCGTGGAAACGACCGCTTTACCAAAAAACATAATTTACTCTCTAAAAACGTGGAGCTCACATTTGCTTCTCAAAAATACAATTCACTCTCTCTCCTCGTGGAAAATATGGTCAACACAGTTCACTGTTCACTCATGCTACCTCTTTGGTTTCTTGTGAAAACATGGTCTGTTACAAAGTGCTTTATTTAAATAGAATAAAAATATATATCAAAAAACGTGTGTGACCTTTGTTCGAAAGATGTTAGGTGATGTATGATAAATAGGCTAAGTGAGCTGTTGAAATTACATGCCATTAATGCAGAACTTCGAAGTTCCACATTTATCATCCCCATCAACGAGAAGAAGTTATATATTTTGTAAAACTAAAATTAACATTATTTTAAGTTATAGAAGAAATTAACTTTCTATGGTTCTTGTATTTTGCATTCCAGCAAATTGAAACAAAAATTAGCACATGTTTAAGTATATTTCAGATTACTTTGTCCTTTTTTGTACACGTTCTTGTGTTTGACATTGTGGAAAATTTTAAAAGTTTTAACATTTTTAATTTTGCTTTGTACCATTTATAAATCTTATAACTGGAATAATGGATGCAAAATTATCTTAAGACCCCCCCCCCCTTTGATTAACAACTACCACTAAGGTCCAACAACAACGACCACTAAAGATCAACAACAACGACCACTAAAGATCAACAACAATGACCATTAAGGATCAACAACAACGACCACTAAATATCAACAACAACGACCAATAAAGATCAACAACAACGGTCGCTAAGATCAACAACAAGGACCACTAAAGATCAACAACAACGACCACTAAAGATTAACAACAACGACCACTAAAGATCAACAACAACGAACACTAAAGATCAACAACAACGACCACTAAAGATCAACAACAACGATCACTAAAGATCAACAACAACGACCAATAAATGTCAACAACAACAAAGACCAAAAAAGATCAACAACAACGACCACTAAATATCAACAACAACGACCACTAAAGATCAACAACAACGGTCGCTAAGATCAACAACAACGACCACTAAAGATCAACAACAACGACCACTAAAGATTAACAACAACGACCACTAAAGATCAACAACAATGACCACTAAAGATCAACAACAACGGTCGCTAAAGATCAACAACAACGACCACTAAAGATCAACAACAACGACCAATAAATGTCAACAACAACAACAACAACGACCAATAAAGATCAACAACAACGACCAATAAAGATCAACAACAACGGTCGCTAAGGATCAACAACAACGGTCGCTAAAGATCAACAACAACGGTCGCTAAGGATCAACAACAACGGTCGCTAAAGATCAACAACAACAGTCGCTAAGGATCAACAACAACGACCAATAAATGTCAACAACAACAACAACGACCAATAAAGATCAACAACAACGACCACTAAAGATCAACAACAACGACCACTAAAGATCAACAACAATGACCACTAAAGATCAACAACAACGACCACTAAAGATCAACAACAATGACCAATAAAGATCAACAACAACGACCACTAAAGATCAACAACAACGACCACTAAAGATCAACAACAATGACCAATAAAGATCAACAACAACGACCAATAAAGATCAACAACAACGACCAATAAAGATCAACAACAACGACCACTAAAGATCAACAACAATGACCAATAAAGATCAACAACAACGACCACTAAAGATCAACAACAACGACCAATAAAGATCAACAACAACGACCACTAAAGATCAACAACAATGACCAATAAAGATCAGCAACAACGACCACTAAAGATCAACAACAACGACCACTAAAGATCAACAACAACGACCACTAAAGATCAACAACAACGACCAATAAAGATCAACAATAACGACCACTAAAGATCAACAACAATGACCACTAAAGATCAACAACAACGGTCGCTAAGGATCAACAACAACGACCACTAAAGATCAACAACAACGACCAATAAATGTCAACAACAACAACAACGACCAATAAAGATCAACAACAACGACCAATAAAGATCAACAACAACGACCACTAAAGATCAACAACAACGACCACTAAAGATCATCAACTACGGTCGCCAAGGATCAATCACATGCGACTCACTGTACGGTTGATTTTGCACAGGATCTTAGCTTAGATTTATTGATTTTCAAATAGGTCGTACCAGAACGTATACTGATGTAATTGTAAGCTTATGGACATGTACTGGTACGTACACTCATGTAATTGATAGCTGACAGGCATGTACCAGTACGTACACTAGAGGAATAAATAGCTTATAGGCATGCACTGGTATTGAAACACACGGATGGACACGGAAAATAATTAGATTCGTGCAGAAAATAAGCACAGAACTTACTGATCTATTTAAGGGGAACCGGAACTCTATCATTTAATTCTTTTTTCTATGTATACTTCATTTGCCGGCTTTTTTGGACTATTTCATTGGCCTGCTTTCTTGGTCTTCAATGTCAAATATTATTAGCTGTTTGCCTGTCACATATTTCTGGCTTGCAGTATGTCAAGCTGTTTAATTTCTAACTGTTACATAAGTGCTTGAATGATAGATGCAGCGTGGTTGTATAGTGTATGTTGATATATTTTGGGTGTGTTTGTTTCAGGTGGTGGTAGTCTGATGCGGCGCCATCCTGCTCTGGTAGCAATCTGCTGTTGTATTATCCTGCTCTGATAGCACTCTGTTATGGTATCATCATGCTATGGTAGCACTCTTCTAAGGTATCATCCTGCTCTGGTAGCAATCAGCTATGGTATCATCCTGCTCTGGAAGCAATCTGCTGTGGTATCATCCTGTTCTTGTAGCAATCTGCTGTGGTATCATCATGCTCTGGTAACACTTTGCTGTTGAATCATCCTGCTCAGGTAGCTCTATGCTGTCGTATTATCCTGCTCTTGTAGCACTCTGCTGATATATCATCCTGCTCTGGCAGCACTCTGCTTTGGTGTCATGATGCTCTGGGAGCACTCTGCTGTTGTATCACCCTGCTCTGGTAGCACTATGCTGTGGTATCATACTGCTCTTGTAGCACTCTGCTGAGGTATCATCCTGCACTGGTACAATCTGCTGTAGTATCATCCTGCTTTGGTAGCACTTTGCTGTGTATCATCCTGCTCTGGTAGCCCTCTGCTGTGGTATCATAATGTTCTGGTAGAACTCTGCTGCTGTATCATCATGCTCTTATTGCACCCTGCTGTGGAATCATCCTGCTCTGATAGCAATCTATTATTGTATCATTCTGCTCTGGAAGCATTATGCTGTGGAATCATAATGATTTTTTGATTGATTGATTTGATATATATATATATATCGCGCCGGTATCCATACCACTCTAGCATGCTCACTGCGCTCTGTTCCTCCGAACTCTATTTAAAGAAAATAGTTTTTAATTGTTTCATAAATGATTTTTTATCATTTACAAGTCCCCTCAAAGATTGAGGCAAAATGTTCCATAAGCTATCGCTTCAAAAGAGCGCACTCCGTACGACTTTTTATGTGTTTATCAACACTAGGAACACTCAGCAAGTACTGTGATGAAGACCGCAGGCTCTTTACAGATACATGTTTATAAATCAGTTCCTTTAGATATTCAGGTGCTGAGCCATCTCTGCAGCTGTACGCCAGGGACAGAATTTTGTATTTAATGCACTCACTCACAGGAATCCAATGGAGATCTAGTAGAACTTGGATGATGTGGTCAGATTTTTTCATCCGCGATACAATGCGGGCTGCAGTATTGTGTATCTTTTGGAGTCTCTGAATTTGGTTCTGAGGTAAATCCCACAAACAACTATTACATTAAATTAATTATGACTGGATTAGAGTTACTGCTACAGCATTGGCTGTTCTCCTATTGAGTTGAGGACGCAGCTGACCCAGGGCTCGCAGATGACAGAAGCATGCCTTGACCATAGAACTGATATAGTGAATCATAATAAGTTTACTGTCAATATAAAAGTCAAGGTCTCTGACAGTCGAGGACAACGAGATCTCTGATTCACCAACTTTTATTGATGCATTTGCAACTTTCCAAAGATTGACGTCTGAACCACAAATAATTTTCTCATTCTTAACATTTTTAACTTTAGTCTGTTTAATGACATCCATTCTTTCACAGCAAGACAGCAGTCCTCGACAGTTTGAACAGCAGCAGCACACTCCAAGAGATCAGGGCGTAAACACTTGTATAGTTCTGTGTCATCTGCAAATAGTTTGCGGGAAATTCCATGACTTTCAATAAGTTTGCCTAGCTGTTTAGTGTACATGGAGAACAGAATAGGTCCTAAAACTGAACCCTGTGGCACACCACAGGTAACGGAGGTGTCAATGGAAGATGCCTGTTTCACCAAGCTACGCTCAGTCCTGTCAGTCAGATAAGAAGAAAACCAAGGAAGTGCATTTCCAGTAATACCTGCTACATCCAGAAGTCTTGTCAGAAGACGCTCATGGTCGATAACATTAAATGCAGCACTGAGATCAAGCAGAATCAAAATTGCCAGATCGGCACGGTCAGCACTACAAAGAACAACATTCATAACACGGAGTAGAACTGTATCACAGCTGTGCTATGTTCGATTTGCAGATTGAAACTTGTCATGTAAATCATAAGCATTTTGATGCTGCACAAGCTGCTGTGACACAACTCTCTAAATATCTTAAATACAAAGGGCTGGTTGGAGACCGTACGAAAATTCTTCCAGTCATTTGGATCCAGACCACTTTTTTTAAGCAGAGGCTTAACGACCGCTGTCTTGAAGAGAAGTGAGACTGTAGCAGACTGAAGGCTAATATTCATCATGTGACCAGTACAGGACGCAAGACTACCAGACAGCTCTAATAATCGTGGTTGGGACGAGGTCAACAATAGAAGCACTCTGCTGCGGTATCATCCTGCTCTAATATCAATCTGTTGTGGTATCATCCTGCTCTAATATCAATCTGTTGTGGTATCATCCTGCTCTAATATCAATCTGTTGTGGTATCATACTGCTCTAATATCAATCTGTTGTGGTATCATCCTGCTCTAATATCAATCTGTTGTGGTATCATCCTGCTCTAATATCAATCTGTTTCGGTATCATCCTGCTATAATATCAATCTGTTGTGGTATCATCCTGCTCTAATATCAATCTGTTGTGGTATCATCCTGCTCTAATATCAATCTGTTGTGGTATCATACTGCTCTAATATCAATCTGTTGTGGTATCATCCTGCTCTAATATCAATCTGTTGTGGTATCATCCTGCTCTAATATCAATCTGTTGTGGTATCATCCTGCTCTAATATCAATCTGTTGTGGTATCATCCTGCTCTAATATCAATCTGTTGTGGTATCATCCTGCTCTAATATCAATCTGTTGTGGTATCATCCTGCTCTAATATCAATCTGTTGTGGTATCATCCTGCTCTAATATCAATCTGTTGTGGTATCATCCTGCTCTAATATCAATCTGTTGTGGTATCATCCTGCTCTAATATCAATCTGTTGTGGTATCATCCTGCTCTAATATCAATCTGTTGTGGTATCATCCTGCTCTAATATCAATCTGTTGTGGTATCATCCTGCTCTAATATCAATCTGTTGTGGTATTCTCCTGCTCTGGTAGCACGTTGCTGCTATATCATGCTACTCTGTTAGCACTCTGTTGTGCTATCAAGCTGCTCTGGTAGCACGCAATTGTGGTATCATACTGCTCAGGTAGCCCTCTGCTTTGGTATCATCCTGCTCTGGTAGCACTCTACTGTGGTATCACTCTGATATCTTAGCACTCTTCTCTGGCATCATCCGGCTCTTGTAACACTCTGTTGTGGTGTCATCCTGCTCAGCTAACAAACTGTTGTGGTACCACCCTGCTCATGTAGCATCCTGCTGTTGTATCATCCAATTCTGGTTGCACTTTGTTGTGGTGTCATCCTGCTCTGGGAACACTCTGCTGTGGTATCATCCTGCTCTGGTAGCACTCCGCTGTTGTATCATCCTGCTCTTGAAACACTGTGCTGTGGTATCATCCAGCTCTGGTAGCACTCTGATGTGGTATAGTCCTGCTCTGGTAGCACTCTGCTTTGGTACTATCCTGCTCTAGTTAGCACTTTGCTGTGGTATTCTGCTCTGGTAGCACTCTGCTCTGGCATCATACTGCTCTGGAAGCACTCTGATGTGGCATCATCCTGCTCAGGTAGCACTCAGCTGTGGCATCATCCTGCTCAGGTAGCACTCTGCTGTAGTATCATCGTGTTTTGGTAGCACTCAGCTCTGGTATCATCCTACTCTCTTAACACTCTCGTCTGCAGTTTCACCTGCTGTGGTTTGCCTTTTCTTTTATGTTTTAAAAGGGTCGTGAAAAACCGATAAAAGCCTGTCAGATTTTTTTACTTTTATTAGCGTTCCATTTGTTTAATAGCATTTAGGTTTAGTTTTAAAGTTGAGATTGACTTTAAATATTGAATTCAACGAAAAAAAAACATAGCTGAAAGATTACAATTTTTAATAACTTACCTGGTATTGTAAACAAAAGAAGAAATAGACCATCCAAAACTCTTAAGCAAACTCCAAAGCTATCAACATGTTTATCTGTTAGCATTTTGTTGGCAATACATTTAACAATACAGTAACTCGAGTCTTGATTAAAAATGGCGTTTGTTTTCCTTAGATACAAAATGGTGTTTAGATTTAGAAGAAACAAAAATGTTTGCGTTGTGGGTGCAGACACAAATGAACATTTTTTTTAAAGAATAAATTTCAATTTGGTTTAATTTGTGTTGTTTGTTTTATTATTACTTCTAAAGTTTGTGGTATTTCCAAGTCGAGTAATTTATAAAATAATATTTCCAAGATGATTTATTTTTATAGACATTTACAAAAATGACATTCTGAAGCTATGCTAAATGGATTTACTTACTTCACCCATTTCTTTAGAAGTAATATAAAATATATATATAAATATAAATATATATATAATTTTGTTTTTTGAACATTTAAAAAAAGTATATTTGCGGTTTATTTTCCTATCTTAATCAAATTTAGTACCGTATCGACCAAAAAATCAAACCAAATGATGGATACGGGAAAAAAAGTAATACAAAGTAATGACGAAGGTTTTACAGTCTGGATAAACAGTCGAGGTAAGGACAACAGCAAAACACGTTTCCACTGCGTCTTGAGATTCGAATTGGAGAAGCTTCTTTAGGTTTTAATTTTTGGAGCATAGGGTGTAAAAAAAAGGGGGGGGGGGGTAAATGGGTTAATTACTTTAAGAGTAGGAATCTTGTTTGAATCTACAGAAAAACTCAGTGAGAAAAGTTGACATCTAGACATCTTTTGAACTATAATAAAACAATTTTTCTATAGTTTTAGTTGCACCCAATATAGATATTTTGTGTGTTTTATCAGAAAGATTGTACATATTTCGTGTTGTATATTTGGGACACTATTTGTGACCCCGCCTCTTAAGAAAAAACTCGGCAGATGTCCGAAGAGGCCATCACTCAATATGTAGAAACAAAATTTCCCCCAGGGTTTTCTTCCTCTGGCAACCCTCCCCTACAGCATCGTATGCATAGTGTTCGTCAGCACGCAAAGATGACCAAGATAATTTGCTACTTGAGCAGTGTATCAACAATGATAATTATAACATTGATGTTATATAGAATTATACGTAATGTCTGATGTTGCTCTTCTTAGTTACTTATCATTTGTATCTGTCTATGTGGATACAGCGAGGCTGTGGTGAACTTATCATTTGTATCTCTCTATGTGGATACAGCGAGGTGGTGCTGATTTGTGCTCTCGAATATTCATTACTGAAAGTTTGAGGCAAACACGATGTGTTGACACAACTATACCGTTTATTATTCGTCTCACAGTATAAAATAAAACTCTTGACTGGAGAAAACATAATCATCATCAACTATTTACTTCATAAATGTTTACACTTGACTCGTATTTGTTGGACACGTATTACGGTGTTCAGAGATACACACTTTATGGATGCAATAGCACCTGCAACTGCCATGATGGCCATCTTAGAATCACTCTCTGTTTTCTTGTTTTTTTCTGCGCATGACATATTCATATAGTTTAACTTCGTGTTCATCTGAAATTGCCAAAACAACACATAATCGGAAAAAAATTCATTATGTTAATATTTCAGCTGTTACAAGCAGAAGATTTGAATTAAGCTGTATTTTGTTAAAAGTGACGGAGAGTTGATCAATCCTTGAGGCTCACTGTCTCGTCCTAGTTAATTGTTCCAAAGGCAAGAGCAAGAGTGAGCCAAGATGACCGGAAATAGACCAGGATGAAGTTGACGACCGGCAGTGTGTCTTGTGTATGTATAGAACTATGTTAAAATCTTCTAATTCCTTGAGTGAAACCATACACCCATGTTCCTTGTGTTTGATCAGTTATATTTCACTTTAGTTCACTTATGGAAGAATGCGTTTAATGTGAAAATAATCAATTAAAATAATTACTGTACAACCATATACATTACATTTTATTTGCCTCCAGTACATAATCTTTAATCTCATTCAGATTCAGCCCGATATCTATCAGGGAAACCCAATTAACATGAAGATTAACCTTATCCTATAGAAGAAGATCAGATTAAAATCTGGGGCCATCAATTCTGAACACAGTCTCTAATGTCGGCTCAATAAATTCAATGAGCACAACGTCCTCTCTTACAAGTAATTTGTAACGTACGGCTCTGTTACATTGTTGCACAATTAGCAATGAATGTGTAACGTACGGCTCTGTTACATTGTTACACAATTAGCAACGAATGTGTAACGTACGGCTCTGTTACATTGTTACACAGTTAGCAATGAATGTGTAATGTCACCTCCTACACGGTCTTCTTGGATTGATTACATTCGTCAGTTCTTTCACACGTTGAAGCGTCGTACTATTCTAACTATCAATTAACAAACTCAACTCCTTTTCATAATAACTGTAACTTTAATATCTAAGTAAATATAATAAACATCCTATCACTCCAAGGTTCCACTCAAGACTGCCGCACGACTACAACATACGTCACAACACTGCATAGACAATACGTCACGACTCAGCATAAAAAAACGTCATAAATACAATGGCGGGAAGAGCGTTCACTAACTATAATAGTCAAGCGCGGGAAAAGCGTTCAACAACTAATGAACATAATATTGAGTCGCAACAATTCCTAATGAACGCTCATACTCGACATATCCCCCCTCTTTCATTTCAGATTTAACTAAGGGAGTTAAATCGTCACCAGACACACAAAATTTACATGAATTACATCAAGAAGAGACCTTCAGCCATATGAATGGTCCTTATCAAAAAACATTATTTAGGTATCACTGAAAATCAAACAGATTTATGATATACTGCAATAAAATAAACAATCCTTCGTACATAATTTTAAATGCAATTCAAGAGTTAAAAATTCATGTACGACAATAAAAATCAGACCATTAAAATTGAATGTCAACATTATTTTCATTTTTCATACCAATAAAATAATTATATTTCTATCTCAAAAATCAGGGCAAACACGTCACCATCCTTACTGAATTTGAAGCAATAACTAAGTTAATCCAAATCATATCATCAAGAAGGTGTATTTTTAAACAAAACCAATTGCCATCTCTATAAAAACACAAAACTATCTAACATTATTACAGGTAAGAGATGCCTCACCACAATTTGAGCAGCCTTTATTTGCTCTTAAATAACACAGCTACAGATGGCGGGACACATCTTTTGTCCGTGGATTTCACAACTTTATGCTTCAACATGTTTATTATAATTAGAATTATCTCTCCCTGTTCTTTTGACCCGTGGTCATAACTCATGTGAAATCTCAGTTTTACAATACGTATTTTTAAATTGTTATAAAATGAAAAACGATGCTCATAAAAAAATGAAATAGTGAAAAAAAAGAAATAAAAAAGAAAGCTCATAAAAAAGAAATTCAAACAAATCAGGAACTTCAAAGCAATCATGGCAACAGTTCATTTTAACAGATTCATTTTTTTAAACAATACAATGAAAAGCCTCACCTCCCAACTCATGGACCTGACATCTCACCTCCTCTTGAAAATCATAAACAAGTGCACCTTTAGAGCTGGCAGCGCTGTCTTTAACACTTTCAACATTGGTTTCCAACTTAATGTTAGAGCACTCCTGGCTCTCAAAATCTGGAAAACCTTCACTCACATTACTTGGGAATTTATTTTCATTACAACTATCTGTACCAATTTGTACATTTGAGCAGCCCTGGCTCAAATTTACAGGTGATTCATCATCATTACAACTATCTGTAACAATATGAAAATTTGAGCAGCCCTGGCTCACATTTACAGGTGATTCATCATCATTACAACTATATGTAACAATATGTACATTTGAGCAGCCCTGGCTCACATTTACAGGTGATTCATTATCATTACAGCTATCCGTAGCAATATGAAAATCTGAGCAGCCCTGGCTCACACTACCTATTGATTCATCATCAATACAGCTCTCTGTAATACTATACAATTTTGAGCAACCCTTGCTCATAACAACTTGTGATACATTTTCATTGCAGATCTCTGCAGTAACATCAAAACCTGAGCACACCTGGTTCACATTATCAACTAATTCATGTTCATTACCAGTACATATCTCTGTAAAAATATCAACATTTGAGCAACCTTTGCTCACATTACACAGTGACTCATTTACATCAAAATAATTATCAACAACAATTTTCTCTCCTTCCCCCACCTCAGGGATTACACTCACCTCATCAACCTCACACAAAAAATCAGACACTTCAACTTCAGGACTTACATTATCTGATGGCTCACCATGAGATACAACAAANTTATCAACAACAATTTTCTCTCCTTCCCCCACCTCAGGGATTACACTCACCTCATCAACCTCACACAAAAAATCAGACACTTCAACTTCAGGACTTACATTATCTGATGGCTCACCATGAGATACAACAAAAATCATGTCCTCAGACATTAGAACAGGGTTCTCTTTGCTTTCAATGCCGCACGTTTCCATAACAACCAATTCATTACATGCTGTGGCGCTGGGACAATCCCCTACATACGTCCACTTAAGGTCATTTCCAATGACTTCTACCTTATTAAATTGTCGTCCCCTTTCTTCTTTACATTGGACTTCCTGGGATACACCAACTACTTCAACATCGTTTTGAAATGAATCTAAAGCTATATCTGTACCATTTGCCACTGGGGGTATGTCAACACGGTCAACGTTGTCCCTTTTAACGTCAGCCGACGGACCAATTAACAAATCACTGTCATTTATATTTAAAAAAATTGAGTCGTCAGCAGAGGCAATAATATCTATTTGTTCCTCAGTATCTTTAACCATGAACCGTGGTTGCGAGGCCGGCTCTTGCCTGGTGTCAGGATCATGAGTATGTCCACCGTTATCCACACATTTGTTTTCACTTACATTAATAGAAACTCTATTAAAATTTTTATAGGGATTCTCACAGTGAATGCTGGCAATGCCATAATATATTTCTTACCCTTGACTCTCGTCATCGTCACTGTCGTTATAATAATATGCCTGTCTATTTAAAATAATTTCCCGTCGTTCTGCCTCTAATTCCGCCAGTATAATTTTTTCATCTAGTTTATCTAGTTCAAATTGTCTCTGACTGTTTATCTCTATATATACGTTCTTTCTCACTCTGTCTATCTATACGTTCTTTCTGTCTGGCTCTAAATTCTTCCTCTCTCTGTCTATTTATACGTTCATTCTGTCTGGCTCTAAATTCATCCTCTCTGGCTCTAAGTTCATCCTGTCTCTCTTCCCGTACGTGTTCTTTGAACTTAACTCTTATATACTCCTCTAGGTTCTCTCCCGTATAACAAAGTAACACACCCACATGCCTAATTTCTTCTAAACTCCATTTCCTACTGACATATCCAGCCATAGCAATGCAAACTAAGGGTGATCATACAGTGAACAATGATTAGGTTTAAGGACCAATCGCAGTCTGTTTAAACTAACTCTAGCAAAAATCTAAATTCTACCCAGGTAAAAAAAATGTAAATACATAAGAAAATATATGCCAAAATTTTTTAAAACAATAAAAATCCAACTTGCCTGTTTTGTGGAAAGTCCTATAGAATTTAAATATTATTCAAAACACACACTGGGCTTAATTAAGTGTTAATGGTTCTTTACTGTCAATAGTTCTCTCACAAACTTCAATTGTCCTATATTGCGATCTTGGGACACGGTCATTGAGGTGTGGGTGACCGGGACGGGTCACGGGACATCGGCAGCTCACTGGACAGAACGTAGGCGAATCGCCGACACTGGACAGTTCGTGGATTACTCACCAAAACAGGATCGGGCATAGGAAGCTTGATGCGGGACGGGACGTTGGTGGCTCGTTGAAACAGGACAGGGCGTTGTTAAACTGAGTGACTGGACAGGCCACAGGACTTCACAGCTCACTGGACACGAAGTTGGTAGCTCACTACCAAAGGAACGTAGAGATCTCGATACAGGAAATGCGTAGTTAATTCACTGGAACTCAACACGAAGTGGGTAGCTCACTACCGACAGGACGTATATAACTCGATGCGGCGATGGGCCTAGTTATTTCACTAAAACTGAACAGGACGTTGGCAACTTGATAACGGGCAGGGCGTAGTTAATTTGCTGTAACTGGACACGACATTGCTAACTTCATACAGGACAGGACGTAATTATTTCACTGGAACTGAACAGGACGTTGGCAACTTGATAACGGGCAGGGCGTAGTTAATTTGCTGTAACCGGACATGACAGTGGTAGCTTCATACAGGGCAGGACGTAGTTATTTCACTGGAACTGGACAGGACGTTGGCAACTTTATAACGGGCAGGGCGTAGTTATTTCACTGGAACTGGAAACGAGGTTGGTAACTTGATAACGGGCAGGGCGTAGTTATTTCACTGGAACTGGAAACGAGGTTGGTAACTTGATAACGGGCAGGACGTAGTTATTTCACTGGAACTGGG
>CAXITT010000104.1:894520-934826 GCA_964033795.1 Lymnaea stagnalis | reverse complement strand
TCTTCTTGGATTGATTACATTCGTCAGTTCTTTCATACGTTGAAGCGTCGTACTATTCTCACTATCAATTAACAAACTCAACTCCTTTTCATAATAACTATAACTTTAATATCTAAGTAAATATAATACACATCCTATCACTTCAAGGTTCCACTCAAGACTGCCTCACGACTAAAACATACGTCACAACACTGCATAGACAATACGTCACGACTCAGCATATAAATACGTCATAAAGACAATGGCGGGAAGAGCGTTCACTAACTATAATAGTCAAGCGCGGGAAAAGCGTTCAACAACTAATGAACATAATATTGAGTCGCAACAATTACTAATGAACGCTCATACTCGACATGTAACGTACGGCTCTGTTACATTGTTACACAACTAGCAATGAATGTGTAACGTACGGCTCTGTTACATTGTTACACAGTTAGCAATGAATGTGTAACGTACGGCTCTGTTACATTGTTACACAGTTAACAATTAATGTCTAACTTAAGGCTTCTTTATATTAGTACACAGTCATTGCTATAAAGAACAATTTTAACACAATGAAAAACGTATAAGTATTCTACCGGTCTTGCTCGCTCCTCTGTGGATCCACAAATACAATCCAATAGGATTTCTTTCATCACATAACATTGTTTTGTCCAAGTGGATATCTTTGCGTGTGAACTGCGTTATAGGGCTAACGATAATTTCAATTTCGAAAAAAATTAAGCTGTAAAATAAATTGGATAATTTGATGTTTAGTGTAGTTAGTTGCAGTGACAATGTGTTATGGCGACGTATATAGTTCCCCGTCGCAGGTCAATGTCAGGCCTTCAGCTTTTCAGTCGATGGTATAACCGTATCATTATCCACTATATACAACACAGGAAGGTTGTACATATCCGCTATTCAGTTCCGAACATAAGCAAAATGTAGCAGCCAGTATTTAAGAAAGACTGAAAAAATTATTTAGTCCATGTCGTTATAATTTGTTGTATCATTTTGAACCGACTTACCTAGAAGTCGTGAATGATCTGAGCATGACACGCAAATGTGAGAAGATACAGTGCGTGGATGAGGAGACGATACAGTGCGTGGATGAGGAGAAGATACAGTGCGTGGATGAGGAGAAGATACAGTGGGTGGATGAGGAGAAGATACAGTGCGTGGATGAGGAGAAGATACAGTGCGTGGATAAGGAGAAGTTACAGTGCGTGGATGAGGAGAAGATACAGTGCGAGGATGAGGAGAAGATACAGTGCGAGGATGAGGCTTTCATCATGATCAAGAAATCGACTCCATGGTAAGAAAGGAATGTGTGGTTTGACCCGAAACCATTGTGAAATATGTGCTTACTTTAAATTATATTAGGAATTTAGTAACACGGTAAAATGACTGTCCATAAAAACACCGGATAGATGCGTTCACAACATTTTTAAACAGTTATTTTCACAGAGAAATAAATAAAGCATGTAGCATAGATCTGAACTGTGATGACAAACATAAAGAATATCCAAAGAACTTGTCAAGAAATGCGCAAACAATTCCAAATGTAGTAGTATTTTAATTTTATTTTTATTCAAAATATTTAAAATTAAGCTACAGTTGATTATATAAAATCCCTCATAATACAAAAGATTATATGAACACAATTATCATCAAGAAAATTTAATTCAGTACTAATGTTTTGAATCCGAAAATTATTTTTTTTTAAAAATATGCAAGAATTTGATTTGATGCATCTTTTAAAATTAAATTATGTTAAAAAATTCGTTTTAAAAAATCAAAGGTCAAACGATTTTTTCTTCTTTTACTTAATTCACAAGATTAAAAGTAAATGGTTTATTTTAATATTATTTTGTCTTGAGCTTAGTAAAAAAAATTATCAAAAAACATTTGATGACTCAAATTATAAGATTGAAATAAGTTACAAATCTCTTTCTCTCAATCTCATTCTTTTCTCATTCACGATATCTCTATCACTCTCTCTCTCTCTCTCTCTCTCTCTCTCTCTCTCTCTCTCTCTCTCTCTCTCTCTTTTTCTCTCTCTCTCACTCTCGTTCAATCTAACACAACACGATTCGTGAGCAAGTTTGTCTCTATGCACTCTTAAACAAAGTACTCACTATAATATATTAATAGTGGACACACTTGATCATTTCACAAAGTAATAACTATACTCTCTTAATGTTGGTGACACTTGAAGCGCTTTCATTGTTTTTATCAGGATCTATTGGAGTCTGTTGACCTAAGTGAAAATAATTAAACCAGGAAAAAACATGATAAAATATAATATTTCTGAGAAATATCCGGAAACATACAGTTTATATTTTTATTCAATGTCAAGAAATTACTTATCAACATTTCATCAGTCAGAAAAAAAATTAACATTTTAACTATTTTATATGTCTAGTCACTAAATGAAATGGCTTTAGTTGAGACTAGTTTCAATAAAACATATGCTTTCGATTATATATGTTCTCCAGCATGTCTTGTATAATCTTACAAGATGGTATTACACAAAAATCTTTTTTTTTTTTTTTTTTTTTATTTTTAAGCGTTAAACTTGATTTAATAATTTACTTCTAAACTTACTTAAATAATCTGAACTTTGTTGCGTGTCCGAGTCCTCTCCTGGAATTTAATCATACAACATCCAATATTGATGTTATTAAAAGAACTTAAACGTTTCCATTGTTATTGGCTAAGGCTTTATAACTTTGAAAAATACCCCAAAAAATCTGTTGATGAATGGCATATATTACTAGAAAATTACTGACCACCAATATCATGTAAGTATGATTTGAAATAATAGTATTAACTTGGAATTTTGTCTACGTTTTTAAACAAATAAAAAATATATACCGTATGCGTTTATTTATTGTATGTTGCATAATGTGGTTGTATTGGGTGTGATGTGATGAAATGGGGTGTGATGTGATTGTATGGGATGTGCTGTGATTGTGTAGGGTTTGCTGGGGTTGTATGAGGTGTGCTGTGGTTGTATGTGGTGTGATGTGGTTGTATGTGGTGTGATGTGGTTGAATGTGGTGTGATGTGATTGTATGTGGTGTGATGTGATTGTATTGGGCGTGATGTGATTGTATGCGATGTGATGTGATTGTATGGGGTGTGATGTGATTGTATGTGGTGTGATGTGATTTTGTGGGGTGTGATGTGATTTTATGGGGTTTGATGTGATTGAATGGGGTGTGATGTGATTGTAAGGGGTGTGAGTGATTGTATGGGGTGTGATGTGATTGTATGGGGTGTGATGTGATTGTATGGGGTGTGATGTGATTGTATGTGGTGTGATGAGATTTCATGGGTGTGCTGTGGCTGTATTGGGTGTGATGTGATTGTATGTGGTGTGCTGTGGTAGTGTGGGGTGTGCTGTTGTTGTGTAGGGTTTGCTGGGGTTGAATGTGGTGTGCTGTGGTTGTATGTGGTGTGATGTGGTTGTATGTGGTGTGCTGTGGTTGTATTTGGGTGTGATTTGATAGTATGAGGTGTGCAGTTGTTATGCAGTTAATCTTAGATTTTACTAACATTGGACTTTATTACGTTTATCAGCTAGATTAGAATATTTATTTACTTACCTAAATAATCAACACACGACTCCTTGTCTGTTCCATGAACTAGATGACAGATAAAAAAAGCATAATTGAAGAAATATTTGACACTAAAATAAATTAAATTGAATTTCTATTTAAAACAGTCATATACATTTTTGTGAACCTTTTTTTTTCGTTAATAAAATCTACTTACCGACGAATTCCATTTCCTTTTTCGTAATTTTAGCTGAAATAAATATTTATTTAAATTCTCTTTAAAAAAAATACAATTATTGTGCCTTCAGGTGATAAAATAACAAATAGATTATATTTAAAATGTTAATTATTTTTTGGCTCGTATTTTATTTTTATCTTAAAAGCAAATAAGTGTGTGTGTGTGTGTGTGTGTGTGTGTGTTTAGATTATTTATTACGTTCATATTTTTGTTGATGGAACGCTTGAGATTTTTTAAAAAAGTTAAATTTAAACCTGAAAAATTTCCTAAACTAATTTTTCTAATGCAGATATACTTTATATGTTCTCAACGTGACGTGTTAAAACATTTTTTTTTATACATTTTTTTGGGGGCATATTTTAATTAATTAAAACTATTTCTTACTTTTTATTTCAGTTTTCGTCTCAACGGGAAAATCTGGAAATGATATTTGTATCATATTTTTTATGATGGACACATTTTTTTTCCAATAAGTCACACGCAAAGATTATATGGTAAACATAATTATGTAATAAAAATAGCAATGATAAAACGGGAATAATATTTGTGTCAATATAACAATATATGTCCAACTTTAATAATAATTTTACATAATACACATTTCAACGTTTCGGCCAAATGCCTTCAGCAGTATAAAAACAAAACAAAACATTAAATAAGTATCAATTAAATTTACATAATATATATACGTGTATCATACCTAAAAAAAAAAAATTGAAAAGAATACGATTTGAAGCATAAAAAAAACAGGAAAAAAGAATGGCAGCCACGTAAAATTATGGATTTATTTTTTATACCGTATGAAGTCAACGTACCAAATTTTTGTATCAATTTACTTTCCATATAAATACTATTCGGTGTATTACTTTTGCATTATGTACCAGTAACTGTGATGTATAAACTTCAACCATGGTTAGTACTATTGAAATGTTTGAAGACCGGACTAAGGGAATTATATTTAATGTTCAAGAGGTGTTCTCTAAACCGGTATCCAATGCGGCGACCTGTGTCTCCTACATATAATTTATCGCAAAGGATTGTGTAAGTCACGTTGCGAATTTTGCAGGTAAAGCGATATTTTATTCTGAAAATTGGTTGAAGTCGTAGTCAAACATAAAATCACGTTTTTAAAAAAAAAATTCATTTAATTATTTAAAATCAGTGCATATTTTATGTTCAGTATTTCTCATTTCAACAAGTAAATAAACTACTAATTTAATATATATATGCAAGAGTTGTTTTTTTCTCATAACCATAATTTTTTTTTTTTTTTTTAAATTTAAAAAAACAAAAAAAAAAACTTTAAAATTGAGAGATAAAAATTTCTCAAAAAACCTTAACATTGAGAGATAACAATTTCTCACTTTGTTCATTTCTCTTTCGAGGGCAGATTTTTGTTTCAACTGAAAATAAAATGTAAAAAATAAACCTAAGTAGATTTTAACACTTGATCATAGACAAAAATACTTGTAGAATACAATTTTGTTTTTAATTTTAGCATAAAAAATCGATATAATTTGTGTAATTAATATAACTATTGGAGCTTTTTCTGGGCATATTCAACATTTATACGTATAATACGAAACTTACAATAATAACAACACATAGTCCCGAAGGCAATGGCAGTAATGACGGTGATGAGTGCAATCAGCCATATTTTTGACGAGTCTGAAATATCTACATAAAAATGCATGCTGTGTAAACATCAGACAAAAATACAATTTTATTCCTGCTTCATTGCGTTTTTTTACTCTGTCTCTTTTGTTATTTTGTGCTTCGATTTATATTGGATTTAAATTAAAACTCCAGTTTTTAAGACAATGTTCCATCATAAAATTAATATGTTTGACTATACATTCGTTTAACGGTCAACGTCTTTGAACGTTAATACTATATTTTGTAATTTAAAAGGAAAATGTGCATATTATGTTGAGAATATTGAGTGTGTGCATACAAATATTTATCAAATTTTATTTTAGAATCCGATATGTCAAAAAATGTTAGGTTAAATTAACAAAATCGATTACTTTCTTCTGCATGAATTATTTATCTGCAACATATTTATAAATCAAATCATCATCTAATTAGAATAAATAAATTTTTATTTGTAAAAACATCTACATGTATATCTTATTTTGCAACATGTAGGAAAGCTGTACTAAGTTGTTTTTGAAAAAGAAAAGAATATGTATAGATTTTTTATGACAAGTTTGGGTATCAATATTAACCATAGGCTCAACATGTGGTATACAAATCTTTTACGTAGCAATTGCCTGTAACAAAACGTTCCTTTAGTCGATTAAACCTGAAGGATATAAGGCCATTTTAAAGGACAAGATCTTAGCTTGTTCAAATACAGTAGAAACTTTACATGTATTAAACATTAAATTAAAGGATATGTTGTCATTAGTTTCAAAGACAGCATTTTAGTATTGTGCAATGATTTCAGAACCTAGATAAAGAACAAATTATGTTTCAGAATAAAACGTAGGCATATGTTTCTCAGTTAAAGCACATTATTAAAATAATTCCACTGCAAATATGTACAAACTAGACAGCCAGATTAAACAGTATATCATTATTTTGTTACAAAAATACATTCAAGTCACATCAATAATGAAAATAGTGCAGATAAAACTAGTATTTTGATGGTCTACATATCACAAATTACATTAATTACTCATGTTTATAACATTTTATCATCTCCCCTGTCTTTTTATTTTCTCTTGTGGAAAAAACAAACATGATTGCAATAATGAAGCAAAGAATAAAGTGAAATATTTCACTATGACAAATTGAAGCAATGACAGCTAGAAACCGATTCAGATCAAATTTACAAATGGTGATTAATTATTAATATAATGCTTCATGCTTTAAAAAAAAATTTCAAATACTAAACAAAATAACGCTACCAGGGTAAAAGTGGTACTGATGTGGAAAACTGGTTGGTGTTGATAGGGAAAACTAGTAATGATAGGGAAGATTGATTGGAATTGTATGCGCTAAATATACGTAGAAATAAGTCCACCATTTGAGACATCAATCTGTGTAATATGTTCAAAACAATATCTTATTTAACTGTTTCAAAGAAATTTCTTTTATAAAAAACGTAATTCCTTTTAATTTATTATTTAAAGATTTAAAATCAATTTACAATCACAAAAAATATGTTAATGCTGATCAAATACGCCTAGAATGTGTGACTGGTGCCTTCTTACATACATAATCATAACAGTAGGCAAAATTTGAACATTGAAGATACAATTGGGATTATGATTGCGGATCTGATAATGAGCAACAATAATTTATTAATGAATTAATGCCTCGATCAAATTTATTTGATTTACAATGGCATTTGGAATTTTCAAGAAAAAAGTTATTTTTTTTTTCCTCCAATTTTAAAATAATACATTTTTAATTTCAAGCTTACTGACACTAATTCGAAATTTTTTGTTCACCCATTAAATTATTCCAACTTACCTTGCTTGCAATGAAGACAACGCGTTGTGGGCTTGGTATCTGAAATGTCTAAAGGAGAAAAACCGACAATGCACATTTATATACAAGATTGGGTGGTTTCATTTCTGTCAATTACAAACCTAACTATATGTTATATTAAGAAATATTGATTATCGTCAAGAAAATTATCTTATGTACACACAAATATAGAATATTTTAAAAATTAATTTGTTTCACCTAAAAATAAAACAAACCAAAAATATAACAATAAAATTCAAACAAACAACAACCAAATCACGGTACATTAAACAAAATAATTACATTTTAAATATTTTTATTTAACTATTGAATAATAAATTGATTTAAATGTATAGAAATATAATTAATTTAAAAAGTAAAATACACATTTGAGATTTGAATTAATTGAATTCTGAAAAATCAGAAATGAACTGAGAAGTTTCATTAATTCAAATTAATAAATTTGATATAAAGGAATTTTAATTAAGGTTTAGCAGGTGGGTTTTTGTATTTTTACACACGGTCCGTATCTGGGTATCTTGAGACTATATCTGGCTGGTCCGATTCCCGATTTTTTTTTTTCATTTTCTAAGTGTTCAGTCAAATGGGGAGCAGTGCATGTATGATATAACTACACATTAGCGATAAAAAAGGCATCAAAGCATTAGGACACTAAAAGCTTCATAATATAATGCAAACACAGCGGTTCTCAAACTTTTTAGTACCTTTGCAAAGTTGTGGCGACCCAAAACTAGTATTCTACCTTGAAATTAAGAAAACGATGTTGTGAAGCGACAGAGTATTGATATTTGTGTGTAATAAAAAGAAGATATTTTTTGTAATTTGAGAGGGGTTTGATGGAATCAAAAATAGGCTCTACGAATGGTGAAGGGATTCTGCAGAGAGGATCTGTTGTGCCTCTGTACATGGGTCCTGTAAATCAATCTCTGTATATGTACATGCATGATTATAGAGTGATATATTTTATATAAGGGGGAAAAATACCTGTATTAAATTAACTACGGACATAACTCGAATGAATAGAATTTGTTGATTTTTGTTTATTCTCTGCAGTTGTATGTAGTGTACTCTGAGTATAATAAATTAAGAAAAGAATGATATCACTGTAAATAACATCTACTTCTAAAATAAAAATTCAATGAACATGAACAAAGATAGTAATTTAGCTAAGACAAATTATTTTTAAAAAATTGCTACACGTCTATTGTCATTTCCTTAACCTTGCAGTTTCCTTTATTTTACAATAAGTTTTGCACCAATCGCAAGGATGTTTCTTTTTCTTTGGTTTTGTTTTTGTTTTTTTTCTTGTTTTTAATTCATACTTTTTAGACACAATTATTTTCCAGAGTCCAGGTATTTGACAATTGTGCTAATTTCTTGGCATTTATGGATATGCTTGTCATTACATGACTAAGTCCTAGATTGAAGCTCAAACAAAATATAAATAATTAAATTATTTACTTACCAGTTGTAGTCGTAAAGTAGAATCCTATTTGTTTGTTTTTTAAATTAGCGAAAATAAATCACTAAACACTTTAAAATAATAACTTCAATTATATCTTTTAGATATACGGAAAATAATTAATAATACAAAGTTTTCAGGAAATTAATGTATATGTGATTATTGTTAGCATATATCAAATGTAGCGTGCTCACTAATGCAAATAGAAAAAATAGAAAAAATTAAAATAATATTTTAATTAAATTATTTTCAAATATTAAGAAAATAATTTAAGTTTTATAAAATGTATTGACATACTCACCTTAAAGACACACTTGTAAACTAAATCTTTGTCTGGTTTTTGAATGTAGTAGAAATTATATTCCATTTTGTCCTCGTAGATTGTGAACTTATCTGTAACACACTGTTCAGAAGACGAGTTCTTGATTATAACTCCATCTTTTGTAATGACCAGTTGACCATGTGCAGATTCCAAACGACAAAAATCAAGTTGATGTTCCACGCCAATGACCAGCGTTGCAGAACACCCATTTGGAGAAAATAAAACGGTCTCTTCATCAACTGTGAGTGTGACCGGATCAACAACTGAAGACACTTTTTCAAGTAAGAATATCATTGACATGTTTTATTAGAGCCATTAAAAACCGAGGCTTTTTAAAATAACAAATAATCGAACGACTATCTAAATGAACTTAGTATGGTGCAATTAAGTAAAAGTGGTGTGTTGCGCACTGGCTTCTAGTGTGAGAAATTAATCTCTTGTTTTAAGTTATGGCTCTTTCAAACAGTGCACAGCAAACGACGATACCTTAGAGAAATACTATAGCAAAAATACGGCCCCCCAAACAATACCAATTACAATTAATAATATTTAATTTAGTAATAATACAATTGCGAAAGAAAAGAAATATGATTAAAAATCATCAACTTACAGATTATGAGATAATCTTGTACGGGTACACAATTAGTACAATATGCAAATTAATAATGATGAATGATGAATAGGAATAAACATATATGAGTACACAAACAATAATACACGGCCCGTGAAGTTAAAATATCTATCAAGTTATCTGAAAATCTCCGTGAATCTCTGAAAACCCTTATTTATATAGTGGGTCTACAGACGTGTCCAGAAACGCCTTTAATTTTATAATACAATTGCGAACATTCCCCAAGAACAGATTAATTATTTTTAGTTGCTGTCGGCAGTACACACGGTTAGATAAAAGGAACTAGGCCTCGCCCATCTATGAACGTAGCGTGCGCTAGGAATCTAATTTGGGGTCAAGCAACGTTCACTGCACGGGGAAAATGTCCTACATAACAGGTATATTTAAATATATTCAGATTAACTTCGCCTTCATTAAAGGGGGTAGCTGGCTGACTGGAACAATCTTCGGACGGCTATTTGAACCAACTCCCGTCACCTTATCGAGCTAAAACTTGCCACATAGACTATTTGCCTATTCAAACATATTCTTTCCGATTTTCAGTTGCATCTTGAGCAACCCCAAAAATCCGTTTTTCCTATTTTGTCCAAGGATGATGAAGTAAATATTATTTCAAGAGATACAATTGGTGATAATTGCGTTAAATGAAATTCTTCAGATAAAAAAAAAAACATTTCAAGTTCGTTTGGTTCGTAATATTTTCTTTTGTTTTTCAGAAATAGTTGGTGAAATTAATCTGCTGTGTAAAAGCGGTCGAGTCACTAGAATATTAATATAGTTTATAGACGTGAAGAAAATGGGCCGTTGCGAGCCTTGTTGGGGGGGGACACTTATAAAATGAGTTATTTGCATGATTTGTCCATTTTCAGCCTCACTGCCCCCCCCCTTTCCATAGCTCGATATTACATTTTATAATGGATTTATATGAAACACCGTATTTTTGGAATTGGTTTAATTCTTTACACCTGATGTGAATGAGTTCTGTCACTGTTGGGAGCAATGGATTATGTGTAAGATGTCAAGTTTTGATAAGTCATGGGGCTTAGACAAAGTCGGGAAGATTAATAGAAGTTTACAGTGTTCAAAACAAAACGTAATTTAAACATAACAAAAACAGTTCGATGCTATCAATTGACACATAACGTTATCGTAGTGCAACATAATAAAACATTTGAGACAACACATTGACACATCAAGTTTTTGTAGTGTAACATAATAGATTAATACATTTAATGCTACACATTGACACATAAAGTTTTGGTATTGTAACATAATTAATAGATTCAAGGCTACGCATGGACAGATGTAGTTTAACGTAGCAAATACATTCGAGGTTGCACATTGACATCAAAAAATATTTGGTACGTAGCATAAGAAAATTTTTCTAGACTTAACATTAAAACATGAATTTATTGTAGTGTAATATACCTTGCATAAATTGATATTTGAAAAATGGTAAAGTGAAAGAGAAAACCTTAGAAATAAGAGATGTTACGTGTTTGATTTTTATTTCTTAAGTTAAAAATTTCCAAAGATGTTAGCCTCTTGATCTATTCTATGCAATTTATTTCAGGAGTTATCAGAACTCAAATTTTAAATATTTCTCTATGTCATAAATAATTAAATATGCTGATACTAGCCAATATACCCAACGTTTCTCTGGTATTTATTTGGTAATACTTCTAAAGATATCAGCTTATAATATGAAAAATTAGTGCCTTGTGATTTGTCTCAAAAACACTTTTCTTATGTTCAAATCAAAATTTGAAATTTTATTCTATACGATAATCAAGAAAGAGAAAATAATTAAATGGCCAAGCCATTATTATATGACCTGAACACAGTCAATGACAAGTGATCAATGAACACCCTAAAAAATCTTTTTTTATAAAAAAATATATGCTTATACTACACAATGCAAAGTTATGGCCTCTATTAAATAAAATAGAATACGATTACCGACCAGAGCCAAAAAAGCTCATTTAATTTTTATCCCTAAGATACAAAAATCATTCAGATAAATATCAAAGTTCAATTTTAAAATTTCACCACGTAAAATTGCATTGAATTTGCCAAAGATATTGTCTTTTGAATGTCATACTTTTGGGGCAACCGGAATAGACTAATATTAATAACTTAACAGTATTATGTATATGTAGATTTGATATGGATTAAATGTAGTGACCCCTGATTTTATTCTTTTTGCCTTGTAACTCTTTTTGAAAAAAAATGAAATATTTGCAGAAATAAAAATTGTATGCCGTGAAACTTTATATTACATGAAACAGTTAAACCATGACATCGTAAAAAAAATAATAAGTTTAGCAATAATGTAAGAATAATTTGAGTCACTTATTTCAATGACGCATGGGACTTGGTTGTGCGAAATTTAAAAAAATTAAAATTATCCGAAACACTCCCAGTCCCACTTAGTTATCACAATCAACTCTGTCGTGACGGTGTTCTCTAGCTAAGAATCCCGCAGTCCCTGGCGTGCGTGGTCCATAATCAGGGATGCGGAAAGACAATTCGCCTTTTATTAAAACTTTTAATCGAAACGTGTAATAAATTTTTGTTTGCGGGAAACAAATTTTAATATTTAGATGAGGAGCGGGAACTTGTTTGATCATAAATCGTTTTCCTCTGCAGAATTGGACGAGCTTTGAAAGCATGTATTTGTGAAATGATGGCTGGACAATGTAGCAATATCAAACAGATTAAATTGTACAAATTTAGACATTGTTTAATATGAAGCATCTAGAATGGAACCCCGTCATAAAATAAAAACAATTTATTATATGCATTTTTAAAAATTTAATATGATTTATCTAAAGAAATAAAACGAATGTCAACAAACAAAAATGAACACACAAACACATAATTACATGGCTGGTGTCTTACACAAACACATTATTACATGGCTGGTGTCTTACACAAAGACATTATTACATTGCTGTTATCTTACCTGCACAATTACCAACTGTGGGAATATAAAGATATGTTAATATCAATGAGCTGAATGTGTGAAAACCGGGTTACATTTACAATGTAAATTGAAATTGGTAAATTCTGATGAATTCGAATATTTAGATTGAAGACAGAGCTGTGTGTTTAAGGGTGATAGTTACAATATAGATTGAAGACGTTCGTGTTTTATTATTTTGGGGAATACTACTATTTATATTTTAGGCAGCAGTTTGTGATTACGGAGGATTGTTACAAAATAGATTTAAGACATTACTGTTTGATGAAGGCGGATGTTACTATATAGATGGAAGACGTTAGTGTGATAAAGTAGAATTTTACAATTTTGATTGATGCGATAAAGAGTGAAAAAAGTATAGTGTTATGACGGCGATAGTTGCAATATAGAATAAAGACGCTATTTTTTTATGGAGAGTGATACTTATAAGATATATTTAAAAAAGTAGTGTTTTTAAAAATGGGATACCTACAATATAGATTGAAGACACTAGTCTGAACCATTAATTATGTTGATATTAATAACTGTATGCCTATGTGTGGTTTTGTGAAGGAAATAAATAGTGAAACCATTCACATGTTGACAGTAACAACTACATGACTATGGCTGTTTGGTGAATGAAGTTAATAGTGAAACCATTTATCTGTTGACAGTAATGACCACATAAATAACATCTATGTATGTTTGGTGATGAAGTTAATATGGAAATTATTCATTTTGTTGACAATAAACAGCTACATATCTATGTGTGGCTTGCGGGAATGAAGTATTTAATACTTTGAGTCCTGAGCGTCGTTTACAGTCTACATTGTGTCTGTTAATGAAAAAAAATTAATCCCAAGACAGCTAGATGGAAAAATATGATATCAGTATCATTTGTATTGTCTGGGGCTTCTTGAGGAAAGTACACGCAGTTGGCAGGTGAAACTTTATTGCGTTGTCCCAAACTATTTCAAGATTTTGCCTGCTAGCGGCGCACCAACAGACAGACACATCTAACGTGCCTTCAATTTGGTCTTTAAGAAAATGTTAAGATTAATTTTAAAGAAAAATAAAATTGTGCACCACCTTAAAAGTTATATTAATAAAATAGAATATCAGCCTTCGCTTTAAAAAAAAAAAAAAAAAAAAAAAAAAAAAAAAAAACCTTAAATTTAAAAAAAAAAAAAAAAAAAAAAAAAAAAAACACAAAGTCTACTATAAAGTTTTTACGTTTCGAACATCAATGAGTTTTGATAATTTTTTTATACTCTTTATTTAATAGGTATACCCAAAACTTGTTTGTACGCCTTTGAGCTACAAAGAATTTTATGTTCTCTTGAAATTTGCTAAAACATGTAATATATATAAATATGGTACATAAATATATATATATATATATATATATTCAATTTTGGTATGTTTTGCATTAAAGGAAAATGAAATATTGGTGATTGGTGTGTTCACTAACAATTTAACCAAATTTCGGCTCGCTGAAAGCACAGACATTCATAAACACATGCCTCAGAAAGATCATGAAAAGACACAAAAAAGCCAATACCATCACTAACAAAGATCTAGAAAAAAAGGACATACCAGGCGCCAACTGATGAAGATATCATAAAGAAAAGATGGAAGTGGATAGGGCACACCCAGATAGAATCACCAGACAATCTCTAACAGGAAATTAACAAGAAAAAGAACGATAAAAATAGGCGAAAGAATACATGGAGACGTGATCTAGAGGCAAGCACGCAAAGAATAGAATATATCTGGAAGACTCTGGGAAAGAAAAAAAAAACACGACCTTGATGAATAGAAAGGTCTTGTGAACGGCCTATGCCCCAGACAAGGTAAAAGATCAAAATTATGTAAGTTCGGCTCGCTCCTAAACTATTTTATACAATAATTTACGACATAAATAGTGTGTGTTGTTTTTTTGTTGTTGTATGTTTTATACTTACAATTTAGAGCACATCCAATTTCTAATGTTCTTTTACAATCATCTGTGTAGTTAAGTTTAATGTATAGCGTATGTATTTCTATATTGATGGTTTTATCCATACAGCTATTTTGTTGAGTAAAGGGACGTTGAAAGATGTGAAATTCCATGGTAAGTAATGGATTGATTAAAAGCTCAACACAAAACTGAAACTTGTGTTGTCCACACGTTGATAGGTTGCCAGAACACGTGGAGCCGGAGATCAGATTATTTCCATCATTGACTGTGAAGACAGGGGGTCCTTCGGGGCCTGCAGGTTTAAAAAAAAAATAGATGGCATAAAATATTCTACTTCAGTTGAAATAACAATTCATACACCGTGACATATGAAAAGTAACATGATATAAACATGACAGACCAGGTCACACAAATGTGTGTGGGGGGAGGGGGTGTTGGCATTTGATTCTTTAGAGTGATAATAGTAAAATGAGCTGTCTAGAATTTGAAAACCAACCGTCTAGTATGATTAAGTGGTATTTAATAGAAGAATGGTTAAAGTTTCAATTTAAAATTGGCGTCCGTTTGAAGGGTTGTAAATATTAATTGATGTTTAAAAATAATCGATCGCATCAGTATAAAATTATTATTAAATTATATATTTATATATATAAAGCCTAGTAAAACGTAATGCTTCACTTATTTAAAAATTTAACTCAGTGATATAAATAGCATTTATTTGCACTAATAAGTGTTTAGCTTGCTTTTCACTTCAACGCAGTTATTATTTGTCAATTATAAGAGTTTTGGACTGCGATAACCCTTTAAAATAGATTATTTAGACATGAACACTGCTTGTCAGTGTTACAATACTAGCGAGAACCCGGCATGCGCTGAAAACGCCTCTGAAGGGAAACAATGTCGTTATACTTTAATTAGGTTTTTTAAAAGTTATTTTTAAATACAAAATATTTGGGCCCCCGACGCCAAACGCACATTTTTAAAATGGCTGTACTTATTCAGAAACAAACTTATTATGTCACACACAAACTGAAATAAATGTCGCTTGTTGTTTCATTCGATTCCATGCACCCGCGCAACAGCCCTGTTTGAAATTTTATTTCAACATCTCATATTAGCAAACAAAATGTTGGGGTCCCCGGCCCAAATAGGAAGATTTCAAAATGGATAACTTAATTCAGAAACCATTTTGGGTTGGGGCACAACCATCTACCAAAGTTTTATCTGAACGGTATGAAAAGTAGAGGAACGCATATGGAAATAATATTTAGCTCATAGAAGGGGTAAAGAAAGTGTTTAGTGCCCCGGGCCCGGAATATGGTAAAATGTGTGCATAATTCAGAAAAATGTTCGAGAGTGTGTACAACGACTCAAAAAATATTTATTGCTATCGATTGTATACGGGACATACATAAATACATAATTGTTTATATATCGTATATCGTTATAGTTTATGTAATAAAAGATACATTTTGCGCAACTATTCAAGGATGCATTCTATCTATCTATCTATCCATCTATCCATCTATCCATCTATCCCTCTATCCCTCTATCCCTCTATCCCTCTATCCATCCATCCATCCATCCATCCATCCATCCATACATCCATCCATCCATCCATCCATCCATCCATCCATCCATCTATCCATCTATCCATCTATCCCTCTATCCCTCTATCCCTCTATCCATCTATCCATCTATCCATCTATCCATCTATCCATCTATCCATCTATCCATCTATCCATCTATCTATCTATCTATCTATCTATCTATCTATCTATCTATCTATCTATCTATCTATCTATCTATCTATCTATCTATCTATCTANCCATCTATCCATCTATCCATCTATCCATCTATCCATCTATCCATCTATCCATCTATCCATCTATCCATCTATCCATCTATCCATCTATCCATCTATCCATCTATCCATCTATCCATCTATCTATCTATTTATCTATCTATCTATCTATCTATCTATCTATCTATCTATCTATCTATCTATCTATCTATCTATCTATCTATCTATCTATCTATCTATCTATCTATCTATCTATCGATCTAAAGAAAGTTTTAACCCATTTCTATTTTGAAAATTTAATTTCTCATGTGTTAAATATATGGGTTTCGATATTCATGTGTATGATTATGCATATGTACTTACATTTTGTTAACGTAATTAATATTTTAATTGGTAAAATGAAAATATAGCAAACCATGTATCGTAAAAACTGACTAAGGCACATGCAAAAAAAAATGTTTTCTTAAAGGTCATATAGGCGTATGCAAATCATTCATTTCTAATTGCTCACATGGGCAGATGCAAACCATGTATTTCTAAATGCTCACATGGGGAGATGCAAACCATGTATTTCTTAAAGCTCATATAGGCAGATGCAAACCATTTATTTCTAAATGCTCACATGGGCAGATGCAAACCATGCATTTCTAAATGCTCACATGGGCAGATGCAAAATCATATATTTCCGATTTCTCATATAGAATGATGCAAACCAAGTTTTACCTAAAAAATCCTTAGATGACAAACCAAAAAGCACATATTCAACCAACAGACAAAATAGGAAGGAACATCGAGAAAGTGGCCATTGATTTAATAGGTCCTTTACATAAGTAAATGATATATATGTGTTTTAGTTATGATTGGCATGACACAGAAATGGCCTTAAACTGTTCCTTTAAAGAATATTAATTCTGAATCCATTTGCACGGTAATATTTCAATTTTTCACAATATATGTATTTCTAGATAAGTTCCCTTTCAGCCAAATTAGTGCAGCCACTAGATTACTTTGAATACCACAAATCCACTCAACACCATATGGACCTCAAGCTAATGGTATGTGTGAGCGTTAGAACAAGAATGTTTTATAAAATTGCTAGCAAAAGACTGGCATCAATATATAATGCTATTATTTGCTAATAAGGGAAATATTCAAGTCACAACTAGATACTATTTAAGTTAGTATTTGGAATGAATCCAGAGATAGCCACTAATCATGTTTAAAGAAAAGGTGTTAGGGCGAAAAGGGAAATCAGAAGATTCACTTCACATAATTTAAAAAAAAAAATTAGAAAAATAATAGCGCATTGAGTAGAAACACCTCAAGAAATTACAGAAAAGGAAGCCAGAAGAAAAAAGGAATATCATGAATATAAATCGACATTACAGATATAAAGAACATGTTGACAAAGTATTTATAAGGTTATTACATAACAGAGGTGAAAATATATTGCAAGGACCATCTTTAGCAATCAAGATATCAACAAAGTTGACTATATCATTGAGGTCCATGGGGAATTACAAGTAACACAGGATGATTTATTGAGAAAATATGATGAATGCCCTGATAATGTATAGTATGTAACAGTGAAATTAACATGAATCAGATATAAGAAAAAGGAAACAATAGTAATTATTGTTAGTGATACAATTACAAGATGAAAAAAAGGAATTATCAAAATTCAAATAAATACTGCAAAACAAATACAAATATTAATTAATGAACACAAGGGTGTTGTAGACAATGACATAGGATATTCTCAAACAATAGTACATAGGATAGAACTAACGACAAAAGGGCTATTTTAAACAAAACAATTTTCGGAAATGTATGCATTCAGATATACATTCAAAAAATAGTCACAACATTTACTTCAACCTAATAAAAATTAGCAGAACACAGTCTTCTGCTGTCTCTCCAATGGTAATTGTAAAAACACAGGACAGATAAAAATCAGTAGTGATGACAGAGAATTAAATACTATTACTAATGTGGATTCAGAACCTATGAGAGATGCAAAGAACTATAGGAAGAAATAATCTCTTCAACAAAATTCACCCACTTAGATTTAAGCACAGACATGAATACATGTAGACTCCATTCCATTCACACTCTTTGCAACAGATAAATGTCTATGTAATGCAATTTTGACTTAAAAAGTGTCTTCGTTTTATAGCCATTTTAATTGTTTCTATAGTATAATAGTTACTATCCTAGTGTCCCATTTTTGATTCACTTAGTTTACATGTTTTTAATAATTGTAAAGCGCTTAGAGCTTTAAGGTAAGCGCTATATAAAAATGCCTAAATAAATAAATAAAAATTAAACATTACTTTGTGAAAAAACATGAATCTAATATCCAAATTCAACTAAATGTGCCAGACAACTCTTGTTAACATTTCCATCTTCATATTTAGCTGAAAGTGGACGTAGTGTCAAATGTGAATCATTGCTAAAAAAATAAATCAGCTGGACATAAAACAGCGGGAAACTTGAGTCTGAAGCGATCTAACATAAAATCGCTGTGCCGCAGGCATCAAGCGCAAGCTTTTCATTAAGATAGTCTTCTCACATTTTTTTTTGTCGCCTCACACTGTATTTGTCGCCTAAAACTGTATTTGTCGCCTCACACTGTATTTGGGATCGTTTACTGTATGCGTGATCGTCTACTATATTTGTAATCTCACAAAATATTTGTGATCTCTCAATGTCTTTGGTATGTCACATTGTATTTGTCTCCTCACACTGTATTTGTCGCCTCACACTGTATTTGTCGCCTCACACTGTATTTGTCGCCTCACACTGTATTTGTCGCCTCACACTGTATTTGTCGCCTCACACTGTATTTGGGATCGTTTACTGTATGTGTGATCGTCTACTATATTTGTGATCTCACAAAGTATTTGTGATCTCTCAATGTCTTTGGTATGTCACATTGTATTTGTAACCTCACACTCTATTTGTGATCTATCACTGTGTAACCTCTCACTGTATTCATGATCTCTGATTGTATTTTAAAATTATTAGGAAAATTAAATGACATAATAATTTATTCATATACATTTTTGAAAATTCTTTCATTTTTTATTTGAATTCCACATCTAATGTATATGCTTTTAAAATGTATTTAATGTGTTTCATTAAAATGTGTTCTTCCTAAAACCAATCATTTAGTTTTTATGCCGTTCACAAATTAAACTTATTTATTATTAACAATTATGTATATTTACATAGGGAGGCATAATATGTTCAGAAAGTCATAAGTGTGGCTAGGCACAAAAAAAAATGGAAATACTTTGATTAGAGACCGACAGAAAGTGATTTTCTGATTTCTGCCGTAAACCGAAAAAAGCCGAAAGTTAAAAATGATTTTTTGTCCGTAACTGAAGCCGAAACCGAAGCCGAAACCGAAAATGAAATATTTAGATATTTTGAAATTCGGTCCCGCATACGTTCTGCACACATCGAAAATGATGGGGGGGGGGGGGGGGTATAAAAAATTACATTCTTTTAAATAAAAAAAATGAGATAATCGTGAATATTAATAAATAAACATCTAATATAGGGGTCGCAAACTCGCGGTCCGCGAGCCATTCTCATATCTATAACGTAATTCTACACAACGTTTTCAGTCGAATCTCACCGACTTTTCTAATTCTGATTTTCTATATATTTTTGTGTGATGATTATAATGGTAAGAACCGTTTTAACATCGGAATAAAAGTTTTTATTTTATAACTTTTTACGAGACAAACGTTGCAAAGAGTGTGGATTTGAGAAAGGTTTTTAAAAGTAAGTTGGTGGGTAATGCACAACCATAATTGTGTAAGTTTTAGCAATCTGATACATTATCATAGGATCCATATTAAAATTGCCGCTAGGGTTTACGAGTGAGGTAAATTCCGATCGTGTCAGCTTGGTCACTTTCTAAATCCTTTTCTTATGCCTTTTTAACCAGTCTGTGTCTATACATTTTTTTAGACTTCAAAACACAGACAGCCACTTTTCAGCTTTTTCCTTCTTCTTCTTCTTCTTCTTTATTTTAAGGGCCCACGATCAATGAATTGATCATTCTGGCTCCTATGTTTCAGAGAGGTTTGCGATGTTACTGTCCATGGGTTTCAATGGGATACTTCACTGGTTGCAAGGGCGACTCAGCAGTGGTGTTATGAACTGGGGGTTGGAATACAGGAGGCAATAGACACAAATGTATCGAGTGTAGCCGCCTCAACTGTTGCTTTTGGAAGCTTGTTCCAGTCCCCTATTGTCTTCGGCAGGAATGAGGAGCTTCTGTACTTCGTTCTTGTTTTTACCAGCCGGAACTGTTTGTCGTGACTTCGTCGCAGTGACTTCGTCGCAGTTTTTGCTGTCCCTCTCTCCTTTAATGTTCAAGATGCCCAACGCTGGAAGCTGAATGAAAAACAGACAAGCTTGGGCATTTTATTGCATTGCCCTCCACCTTCCCTGAAATTTTTAGGTTGTTCAAGCTGATTCTATGACTTTTTGGGAGTATCTATCTGTGTGAATAGCTCTTTTTCACCACGCATTAACAAGTCAAAATTCAATGCCAAACTTACTGATGAGGATCTTCAAGCTCTATTGGGAGTCTTAGTTGCTTCCTCACTCAAGCCAAAGTAAAAAGAAGTGCTGCCAGGTCTCTGGCAACAGTGAGTAGGTGGAAGAAAGTGAATCATAGTTCTTTAGAACACTTAATGTTTTTATTGTTATTTATAAAGTTTAAGCAGATTATAAAAGTTGTAATCGCTTTTTTGGGAATACTTAATGCGACCCATTCTCACTCAGACACTACATCCTGTGGCCCCTTCATGATTTGAGTTTGAGACCCTTGATCTAATGAATACTTTGGATTTTACCATTTTAATATAAAAGTAATTTAAATTGCTTCACATTTTTTTTTTAAATTAGTATAAATAAAAGGAATTATTTTCATTTAATAAATAACCTTCTCGGGTAGAAACATATCGCAGATAGGAAAAAGGAGGAGTACATTTTACGTAAATGACAATAAGTATATTTAAATCATATGGTATTACATTTGTGAAAAAAAAATTGTTAAATTCTATTTTTTAAAATAAACGTGTGTTTACCAATTAAGTAAAATCAATAGCGTTAACAAATCTTGGGTACTTTCATATAAATATATCCATGGATATTAAAACCCAATCATTTTACACACCTGAAAATTAAATTTTGACCAATGAAGATGCGATAATATTTTGTTGTTACTTTGCAAAAGTAAAGATGTTTGTACTTTAATGACATTAACAATTTAACTTTTTTAAAGATAGTCAAATCTGATTAAGACGTGAAAAACAGTTGCGAGATTCTTGTTAGATAAAGAATTCTTTGTTTTATGATTTTCTGATAATGTATAATTTAAAAAAAAACAAATATGTGTTTACATTTTTGAAGAAGATATCAATATATTTCAAATTTTTGTAATACAAAAGATATAATTATATTATATATAGAGAGTTTTTGTTGTTAATTTAAGATGTTATGTTATTTTAAAATTTTGAAAGAAAAAAGTTGTAATTCAAATCCACGAAAAGGGGTAAATCTAAAGTTTTTCTCTAGCGTAGTAATTGTCCTTCAATTAACTTCTTTAGTGACAAAAGTGATATAAATATTGAAACTTTAGTCTGGGTAATTTAAGGTCATGTTTAGAGGTGGAAAAGTAGTTTAGGAGTGTTAAAGTGTGTAGGTATACATATTATATACGGCAGATAAACACTTCTAAAAACTTAATGACGTTAGAAACGTAAATATAATTATATTTTAAAAGTTATGAATTGGAATGACTTTTTAGCAATAGCAGTCAGAAATTATCGCAAAGGACATTCCATTATTATCCCGATAACATCGGGTTATTTATTCTAGCACTTAAGAATTATGGCATCCTTCCGTCTACGCGAGACGATGGAGTAGCTATATAGTTCTACACTTTGACGAGTTGCTCACTAGGCCAAACCTTGAATGGCAATCCCGGCCGCATCTCTCGCTGGAGAATGTTGAAATCCGGTAAATTCTTGATAAATCCAGGACACATGGTTCTCACATTCCATGTTGCGAAGCGAAGTGGTTGAGTCTTCTTCCTATTGACCCTCTTTGCCTTGCGGAACAAGCTTGCTCTACGTAAAGTGACGTCGTTATTATAGCTACTTAGCCTGGGCGGTGATTTATGGAGACCAGCTGTTGCCCAATGCAGCAGATCCCCACTCTGCACGCAACCAGTGGACCCAAGGGAATGACAATTTCAGTACAGCTTGGCACTGACTGCGTCGCAGGAGTTGACAAAATGACATTGTTAACGGCGTCAGATCGACTTCGGGACTCCATCTCCGGACTTTACAGTTTGGGTTTACTCCCGCATTCTTACCCTAGCTTGCCGCATATTTACGTCAGCATATTTTCATGATTTTACCGTTTTTTTAACAATTTCGTTATGCACAAATTTGCGTGTCAGCCATCTTGTTTAATTACAGTATTTACAGTAGATTGTAAGATCTAGACCAGTGATTCTCAGTGTGGGATGTCCCATGTGGGTGGTAAAATGCTCAGTAGATTTATTGGGAGGGGGGCGCTGGGACTGTTCAAGGGGGTGGTGGTGGATTATATTATCTCCGACAATCATTTTAAACAAATTTTTTATTTAAAATTTTGAAAAAAATATGAAATCCTAATATGATTATCAGCCTTGAAAAAGACAGTAAGACTAAAGGTTAATAAAACATTTCCACACACTTGGGAAACTTTTGTTTAAAAAAATACAATTAATCAAATAAATAGATTTTTCTGCACATTCTTTGGATGCAGCAACAAATTAAATCATTATGCATGGACTTGTACAACACACAAATATATAAATATAATAAACAGAAACAACAGAAACAGCACTTAAGAATAAATTATGAGAAATTGTGCATTCTCTTACCATGTATTGTGTATTCTAGTACCTTCCGAACATTATAAAATCCTCCTTGACCAAAGCCTTGAAAATAAGATGATGTCATATAATTGCCATTGAATGCTTCAGAAGCTGTGTAATTTATGACGTAAAGCCGCACAACTGAGTCTATTGCACAGTAGCATACTTGAGTTTGGTATTCTGCACATATATCCAGGCATGCATGGCATTCCTGAAAAATTACATGAATGCATAATTTAAATATTATATCATTTAAGGTTTCTTGAAAGAAAATTTGTAATCTAAGATTATAATGAAAATAATCATACATACATATAGGGAAAAGGAATACACTGTATAAACTTTAAATTATACATTTTAAAAGGAAAAATGTCTTAAATTATATTAACAATGTTTTAATTGTTTCTTTGCAATACTGCTCAGCTTTATTAGAACCTGATTTATTAAATTTCTCACCTCTTTTCCTTTCTTAAAAATTAAAATTCTAAATTGATAACTTTTTATTTTGTCAGAAAACTGTAACACGTAGAACATTTTAAACATAACAATGCAGCTGTGTCTGTAAACGACCCACTAAAATTTATTCGGTTATAGTCAAATCCATTAAGTTAATTTCTCTTTTGTCTGTGGCTGGCTAGCAAAACTTCGCACAACTTTTAACCAAATTCCCGTCAAGCATGAGAGCTGAAACTTAGCACACAGACTCGTTACCGATAGCAACACATTAAATCAAATTTTCAGAACGAGATTATGTAAATTCAATATGAGAAGTGCGTGATATTTTTTTCGGAAATATTTGGTGCAATAAATATGCGGTTTAAAAGCGGATGTGTAAGTAGAATATTAAAATATTTCACGGGCGTGAAAACAAAAATATGCGCTGGCAAGGATTTGGGTGGGAAAGATCTAATTTGTATTCTTATGGGAAAGATCTAATTTGTATTCTTAAGGGAAAGATCTAATTTGTATTCTTATGGGAGAGATCTAATTTGTATTCTTATGGGAGAGATCTAATTTGTTTTCTTATGGGAAAGATCTAATTTGTATTCTTATGGGAAAGATCTAATTTGTATTCTTATGGGAAAGATCTAATTTGTATTCTTATGGGAAAGATCTAATTTGTATTCTTATGGGAGAGATCTAATTTGTATTCTTATGGGAAAGATCTAATTTGTATTCTTATGGGAAAGATCTAATTTGTATTCTTATGGGAAAGATCTAATTTGTATTCTTATGGGAAAGATCTAATTTGTATTCTTATGGGAAAGATCTAATTTGTATTCTTATGGGAAAGATCTAATTTGTATTCTTATAAAGTGCTTCACTTGTATGCATCTTTTACAAAACATGCTCGATATTACATTTCATAAAGGATTTATACGAAAAACTGTTTTAAAAGGGTTGTTTAGGTATTATTGAACCCTGCTCTGGTACCATGGGGTCTATTTGACCCCAGCCCTCCTTGGACGGTGGGTTTTTTTGTAAACTGTGACGAGTAGTGACCTCGCCTGCCACGTATTTTATTCTAAGGCCTTCCTAAGTACGTGACACATATACAATAGTTTCAAAGTATTACCCATTATCTATTATTTAGGTTTATTTTCGCTGGGGGTCAAATTGATACCATAGTTCCCTCAATGTACTGAGTGTATTTTTTCCTTGTTTCAAGGTTCTGTGACATTTTGCACATGAAATACGGTGAAATATTTATTTGGATTTTATAACACATTGGCATACCATAGTATGTCAGGGAAAAAAAATTATAATAAAGTGCTGTTATTCTCGTCATAAAGCATGTTATTCTCTATGGGACAAACTGACCCCATAGTACCAAATGTGTGACTTTTTTCATGGTACCATAGCAGCGTTAACATAACTTGGCTGAAATTCAGAACATTTTACACTTAATAAACAATTTCTAACTTAAAATCTTTTAATTTTGTCACAAAACTATAACGCGTAGTTTTGTTAAAATGTGTCAAACATTGCCAGATCCTTGAATCACTCATTAAAATTGTATTCAGTTATTTTTATTGTTCAATAATACTGTGCTGAAATTTAGAATATTTTACATAGAATAAATCAAGAAGTTTCACAGTACTTCCGGGATTCAAAAATCGAAAATAACCCTATCACCCCTCTATTAATTAAAACATTACTACTGGAATATTTCTATGTTCTGCAACGCGAACAAAACAAAATAACTAAATATTACAACCAGTAAAATTTGTTTGACATGCAATTTAGAAAAGGAAAAGAAAAGTTCTTCTAATTAAAAATGTTATTGAAATACGAAGAAACTTTTCAAATCTTTAAAAAAAAAAAAAAAAAAAAAAAAAAAAAAAAAAAAACAAAAAAAATAAAAAAAATTTTTATAAAAAAAAAATTTATTAAAAAAAAAAAAAAAATTTAAAAAATAAAAAAAAAAAAAAAAAAAAAAAAAAAAAAAGAAATCACGTGATATATTACACTTGCAAATGTATTTGGCATTTCTCAGGGTGGATTCGAAACACACACCAAAAAAAAAAAAAATAACGGACTCGAAACTCCCCTAAAGCATTTGAGCGTACCAGTAAACTTAGGGAATTTTTACCAATTAAAATTTTAAATATCTTTCTATAAAACCATTTTTATAATTACTCTTGTAAACTTTGAATTTGGGGCCATGCATCTTTCCTTAAATATTCAAGTTGAGCCAGTCAAAAACCATGATAAAAAGAACAATCAATTTTTTAAAAATATATCTCAGGAAAATAAGATATTAACCATTGCCGGCTGTGTCCGTTGATCGATTATAAAAAGAATATACAGTATATTTTTTTATATATATTTAAATATATATATATATATATATATATATATATATATATATATATATATATATATATATATATATATATATATATATATATATATTTCAGCAGAAAAAACATTCTACGTTGTTTATTTTAGATATCTCTTAGGACATTGCCTCAAAGAAGATCATTCAAGTAAATATTAAAGTTAAATTTTCAACTAACCACATCAAATGTTGATGGCATAGAACAAAGGTATTGCTTGTTATTTTTTAAACGTATTTCGCCCTCCGGAGCTAAATAACTTTGTCTTTATATGATACAGCAGTGAATGTTTAAGCTTGCATAATTGTCTTTTTACTATACAGCAGTGAATGTTTAAGCTTGCATAATTGTCTTTTTACTATACAGCAGTGAATGTTTAAGCTTGCATAATTGTCTTTTTACTATACAGCAGTGAATGTTTAGGCTTGCATAATTGTCTTTTTACTATACAGCAGTGAATGTTTAAGCTTGCATAATTGTCTTTTTACTATACAGCAGTGAATGTTTAAGCTTGCATAATTGTCTTTTTACTATACAGCAGTGAATGTTTAGGCTTGCATAATTGTCTTTTTACTATACAGCAGTGAATGTTTAAGTTTGCATAATTGTCTTTTTACTTTACAGCATTGAATATGTAAGCTTGCATAATTGTCTTTTTACTATACATCATTGAATATGTAAGCTTACATAATTGTCTTTTTACTATACAGCATTGAATATGTAAGCTTGCATAATTGTCTTTTAACTATACAGCATTGAATATGTAAGCTTGCATAATTGTCTTTTTACTATACAGCATTGAATATGTAAGCTTGCATAATTGTCTTTTTACTATACAGCATTGAATATGTAAGCTTGCATAATTGTCTTTTTATTATACAGAAGTGAGAATGTGAGCTTGCATAATTGTCTATACATTATACAGAAGTGAGAATGTAAGTGTGCATAATGAACAAACCTTATTTTGAAAATTTTTATATTAAATTTAAATACAAAAGAGTGTTTTGTTTACAAAAATAAAAATATGGCCCTCTGCCAAAAAAGTGATGGATATAATTATTTTGAAATTCACCGACATTTCTTCTTCTTCTATATCTTAAGGGCCCACGATCAATTTATTGATCATTTTGGCTCCTATGCATGTAGATGGGATTTGCAATGTTTCTGTTCCTGGTGTTGATGAGGAAATTTCACTGATTTCCAGTGCCACTTTGTGAGGGAAAAAAAAATGGAAAATAACAATAATAAAAAAAATAGGTATTAGCAACATCGGCCCCGAAAAGGGGAATGCTATATTATATTAGCCCCTTTCTTTGGCCAGGTGAAGGGCTATGCAGAAAGATATGACCTGAAAAATATCTACTCTTCTCTTAAAGCGATTTAGCGCCACACATCCCAAATTCTGCATTCGTCAACAAAGTCTATAACGAACTTACTTAAAACTGAACATCATTGATGCGGCCTTCTCAGAAAATTGTACATTTTGGTATCGGATTTTGTTTGAAAATATTTGAAAGCCCACAATATGTGAGTAGGTACGACGTGTTATGGAACGTTTTACCTTAAGGATTTAAATGTGATAGGAACGTGTTCCTCTCCACACACAAAAACGTATACACTCAAATGCTGGTCGAACAAACTTCCGTTGATAGAAAAAATATTTTAAAAAGAAGACAAAATTTCTTGAACATTATGGCACGGACGTGCATCTTTAGGCTGAATTTATGGACCGACGCGAACAAAAAAAAAGGAGGGGTTATTTTTTGCGACTACAATAGCTGTGTTTCTTTAGGCTAAGGGTGTGGACTGTCGTGGCGATGGTGATAAGCTACTTTGTGGAGAGGTCTGCTGAAAAGTGATGTTCAGACTTTTACTATGTCCTTAACGCAGTCGATTCACCTCTGTCCCCGAAAGCGGTGGTACGGCTCTTGTAAACATTGCATAAAGGTTGGTTGGGGGCCATTCTTACAATTTAATTGCATTTAATAATACTTTACCTGCACAAGGCAAACGGATATTTCAAAATGACTTTGATTATAGGAGGTGGAGGAACCACTCTCTTAAGAGTCTTACACCAGCTCACAGTGTCTCCTCTCTCTTAAGAGTCTCACACCAGCTCACAGTGTCTCTTTCAGACGGGATATCAGATATAAGGGGGGGGGGCAGCGCAAATGGGGAAGAGGCGTAGCTTACGTGTGCATAGAGGAAATATGCCTAATGGGTACCTGACAAGCGAGGGCCATTAAGGGGCTTTTGTTGTCTTAATTGATGAAAATAATGGGATTCAGAGATTGGAACGGGAATAAAAAAAGTTCACTGGTTCCATACACTCACCCCAGTAACGTTGAATTATTGTGGTGGGGCAGTGTATATATCGGCACCAAAGTTGGTTGTCAGGGCAAGCAATACTGACATTTTTATCGGGAAGTACGACAGAAATTGAGCAATTCAATGGCTTTTTCTTAATTATAAAATATGTGATGATTTAAAAGTCAAGAGGTGCATTTTCGATTATAAATCATTTAAATATTTTGAAAAGACTATTCGATTAGGGTAAATAATTATTCATACGTAGGGGAGGCATTATGGCGCTCAGTGCCATACATAACTAAAGTCATTCTTGCTTGGGTGCACCCAAGATACTTATTTAATACCAAATTAGTTTCAACCCCCTAAGTCACATTCATCGACGTCAACGAATGCGGTTAGCAGACATTTAGGAATCCAAAGAGTCTTTAGAAAAAGCTGGGGAAAGAATCCCCTTGATTTTAAAAAAAAATTATTAAAAATCGAAATGCAATGATTCATTATGGTGCATATTTATATTCAGTGTTTATTTCAGGCAAAGTGTGAAGGGGCTTTTCAGGCTTTCATATTTTGTTACAATTAGGTGTCACCTGCGGAAATAATTTGAATACAACGTCAGCATACACCAACTATCTCTGAACCGCAAAAAAAACTTATGATAGCGTAGACAGGAAATACCTGTACGATGCTCTATAGGAACTTGGAGTCCCTAACAAACTGAACTGGCAGAGCTTATGATAGCGTAGACAGGAAATACCTGTATGATGCTCTATAGGAACTTGGAGTCCCCAACAAACTGAACTGGCAGAGCTTATGATAGCGTAGACAGGAAATACATGTACAATGCTCTATAGGAACTTGGAGTCCCAAACAAACTGAACTGGTGCATACATATGACGATGGCTAACTCCAAAAGTAGAATCAAAGTACAAGGAGGGTACTCGAGGGAGTTCCAAATTAATCAGGGTCTCAGACGAAAAGTTTCATGTATTTTTTTCAACATTACGTAAGAAAAAGACATTCGAATAATACATGTGAGCACCAGTGGAACCACTACAAACTCATTCCTCAGAGGTAGTACAGAACAAAAGCCATCAGGAACTTATAAAGCCAGCCACTGAAGTACCTAGCATACACAAAGGAAATATCGCTACTTGGTAGAATCAGCAATTATATTTAAAGAAATCATTCATATGTATCAGTCAAAGCTGGTCTTGAGGTAAATGAAGTGATGACGAAATATATGATGATGTCACGAAACACGCACACTGGTGGCACCATCAATATAATCGGCCACACCTTTGAGAGAGTAGCTACGTTCAAATCTATAAATGAACACGATGGAATAATGTCGGGGAGTTGAAGAATTTATAAATACAGAAAACCGTTCTTATTTCAGCCCCAGAAAAATCAACCAGGAATCAAAAATCTCTATAATGAAACAAAAATGGCAATGTACACCACTGTCATAAGACCAGTAGTAACTTACGCAAGTGAGACATGGTCCCTTCCAGAAAAATACAGAACCTGATCAATACATGGTAGAGGAAACGTGTCAGAAAAATTGGTGCCCGGTGATAGACAATTTTGTTTGGGAAATCCGTACATATCAAGAGATATAACAATTGTACGGAGATACACCCAACGTTGCAACAATTTTTTTTTTAAAAGCATGCTTCACAGGACACATTGAAGGGATGACAGATTGTAGCGCAGCAAAATACGACCTACAGCCAGAAGAAAGCTTGGATGGATCTACGATGAAGTGAGCGGCTTACACCTGCTTGGGGGGGGGGGGGGCGGATGGTAGTGGAAAGACAAGATCGATCCAAATGGAAGGATGCAGTGGAGCAGGCAAGGGCCCTATATGAGATTTAGTGCCACCGAGGAAGACATTTCAGACTTTTTGTTGGAAGCGCTAAAAATAGCCATAAGAAAATGGACATCTCTAACTCTTCCACCAGCCCAACATTAACTAAATTCAATCAAGTTAGGACCCCTTAGAGGTATGTTTTTTTGTTGATAGATCCTGCGTAGCTTAATCTCACCCCTTCATTCTTTACAGTCTCTTGAACAGTTTTGATAAATTCAAAATGCAAGAAAGCATTTATTTACAGATGTAAAACTAGTTTTGCATCCTAATACGCGTAAGTGTAGAGCAACGGATTATATGCTAGTTAGGATTTTAGGTGAATTTTTTTTTTATCTCAGAGCCATTGTGTGTTCTCTGCAATCCTTAGAGCTGCCTGGGGCCTCGAATATTTTAAGGGATATAAATACTTTTAATTATTAACATTTACTGCTAGGTCAGGAAGGACCAAACCGAAAGTAGCAGGGGGCTAAACAAAGTAAAGTGACGTCTCTGCTTGACAAGGTGTGTTATGCATGTATATATATTGGTTTTTTTTTTTACATTACTGAATATTCACTTTTTTTAAAATGTTTTTGAGATAAACCATTTTTTTAAAAAAAATATCCAATTTACAAAAAAAAATGTTTTAAAAGTTTTTACAAATTCCTTTCAAAAAAATGTATCCATCAAAATTAAGAATTGCTACAAAAGCTTAGACGTTGAAAGATAAGAAAAAGAGAAACCAAAGGCATGCGTTTATTTTTAAGACAATTTCAAAGTTATACCGAGTGTCAAACATCGGAAAAAAGCACTTTTGTAGAAAGGGTTATACATTTTGATGGAGTTTAAAAATTTTCATTTTTTTAATATACATATATAACCGGCATAATTATGTTAAGAAGACATGAGTTGTTTACAAAAAACTTCAACTATTTATTAACTGTGTGATTTTATTTGAGGGAAAATGTATAAATATAATGTGTACATTCACAACATTTGTTGGATTGAAATGTTGGTTGAGATTTTCTATCTACTTAAACTTGATTCAGATCGAATACAAATTTCCTCTTCGATGTACTTTAAAACATTTTTCACCAATGCCGTAGAAATTATTTTCAACTACTACCAAAAAAAGAAAATGGGTTTTGCAAGATAATAGAAATGTTGTGATTTTTTTTTTCAAAGTTGTTTATAAATATATTTATAAATAAAATTTTAAAAATACGTTTAAATAGTTGAGAAGATTGTTTATTTTTCTGATATTCAAAAGAGAAAGAAAATGCTTTGAGTATTTAATAAATATAAGTCAGGAATTAAAAAAAAAAACAAAAAAACTTCATTTTATTAAGTTGTTCCTGAAACTGCGTTACAAATTAGTAACGAACTCGATTTAATAATTATGGATGAACCGTCCTCTGTTTTAATGTAATCGTTAAATTCTTTACTTTTTTTTTTGTTTTCAATTATCATTTTTTAAAGTTTTCATTTATGTAAAACAATATACATAGATGGAATCGAGTACATTTAAATTGATGCGAAAAACGAATATTTTAAAAGCATGGCGCTTTATATATATATATTTATATAATTAGCACTTATCTCTACTTTAACAGTCATTCTTTTATGATGAAAGGTAATTTGAAAACAGATTAAACATGGCTAAAACTTAGCAATAACTATATTCTATTTATAGACCTTTACATCGGTACAAAGCTAGATTAATACAGTGTTATTAAAGTATTTGAACTTGTGAAGCTGCAAAATAAAAATAAATAAAAATATCAATATATTTGAACAACAAAAATTAAGATTTTGTCTTATGATTAGAAGTGGCCAATTTTCAAATCAATACGGTATTTATAATCAAATTCTGTTAGCCAGTAACAAGATTAATCTAAGAAATAAGGATCATCAATATATTTATAACAGAGCGATATTTTATTGTTTCCATTAACTGTAGTTGATGAAAGACACAAATCTCCATCACTTTAAAAAAAAAAAATGCTATAACAATTTAAAATAGCACCGGTAGTTTTTTAGCAAAAGATTATAATTAATGGCACATTTACCTCGGGGGGCACTTGACTTTTGTCCGGGGACGCCCCCCCCCGAAAGTATGCCTGAAAGAAGCATTACACACGATCTAAGAGTTTAGAGCCGTAAATACTTTTTTCCTCAGCGGTTGAAATCAAATTATTAACTAATCGTAGCTGTGCCACTTGGCAGTGTATCTATCAATACCGAAATTGGGAATACTTTTTATCGGGAGTTAGGGCGGGATTTGAAGGCACCGATGAATCTTCAAAATGAAGAGTTGTCTTTTTGTCTATCTGTGAATTCAGTGGTTTTTTTGTTGTTTTTTAACGGGTAAGGACATTTTTAAGGTTTTCTTGGAGGCATCATAGCGTCCAGTGTCAATCATAAATGGAGTCCATTGTCATACATAAATGCGTCCATTGTCATACATAAATGGCGTCCAGTGTCATACTTAAATGGCGTCCAGTTTCATACATAAATGGCATCCAGCGTCATACATAAATAGCGTCCAATGTCATATATAAATGGCGTACATTGTCATACTGCGGCCATTCGGCGATATAGTAACCAGGCTTTATGTGAATGCTGATACAAGAAAAGTAGGAGCAATTTTTCTAGTGTTTTAGATGCCTGCCCACGAAAATGAATTCAGATCGAGGCTTTGAAGGGGGTAGAAGCTTCGCAATGTTAATATCCATTGTGGATCGCCTTATTCGTCTTCACTATATTCGGTGCCATCATGTATGGCTAGCGTCGACGCATGGCAAAGGATTATTTTTAAACAAAATTATACAATGAATTATTAATATTACAAATGGTTTACATAATAAATGCAAACAACTATAATGGATAACAACTATCCAGTGACTAAATTTCCATCCATAAGATGGGAGGAAGTCTAGATAAGTAAAGGGTAATCAGGGGAGAGACTGCAATCAGGTTAGTACAATCAATATAAAATGAGTAAAACAGAGTAGGATTAAACCAGAAAAAAACGCAACAAAACAGCGAACGTGCCGGCAGAAAGCCATCGTCAGCGAACTAAACAACAGAAAAAACTGTATACCGTTTTTTCTGTTGTTTTGTTCTCTGACGAAGGCTTTATGCCTAGATAAGTTAATCTCGAAATGGCCAACACGTGTCCCATGTTGGAGGCCCATGTCGAACATTGAGAAAATACAATGTATCAAATGAACTAAACACGTTCATCCTAATCAGAATGATCTTACACAAAATGTTTAACCAAACTATATACAAGGTAATACAATGCTTTCGAATAAAAGAAATGAAATACAAATGTTGATCCAACAACCTAGGAGTTAGAAAAAATCCGGATTCAAGATGCAATAATTCTGTGATAGCTTCGGTGTTGTTTTAAATAGAAAGCTTTTAACTTTTACTACGGTATATATATATATAGTGAGCTTACCCTAATCGGTAATTGGCTAAGTCTGATGAACTCAAAAACTGGATGCGTAATTAATGTTCAACAACAGTGCTGCCGTGGCAACCGGGAGGGGGAGTGTGTAAGAAGGTGTTTCGAGTACACTGAACTTTTAAGGTCAGCTGGATTTCGTCACATGGGTTTTAGTCTTTACTTTACTGGAAAGTTTGGGTGAGTAGATCTTTTATTTTATCTTATTTTATTTTATTTATTTTTTGCGATTGTCATTGCGTATTTTTTCCCCCTTTTCTCTTCCCCATGTTATGAAACTGTTTATAATAGCAAGGATAAGGCGTAATGATGGTGGTGACTAGAGACGCTGATCTGGGATGATGATGGTGACTAGAGACGCTGATCTGGGATGGGGTTTCTAGGGTAGCAGCACGTGGTCAAAAATGAAGACATTAAAAAGAAGACAATTTGATATAAGTTAGTTTGTGGATTTACCGTTGTTTTTGTCACACGTACTGTTCCGTTGGCCGTCTTGTAGAAGTGAAAAGGGGCACACCTACGGTTCGTGTCGTTGGGGGGCTCGTCCCGCAAGTCGAATATGACATGGAAGATAAGTCTGTCTTTTCCTGCTAGAAGACCCAATTTGCAATACTGAGACTTGGATTTTTCGATTATATACGTTTTAATATGTCCACTCGGAACTATACAATCTGAAACAGTTGTCGAAAATTTTTAATGAAAACTATGTATGACACATTCTTAAGAGTCGTTGAGATAAATAATTTTTGGTGTATGCAACAACGTTATGTTACTTGTAAGGTTAAGTATTATGTTGCAGTATTTGCCGTGATTATCCACATTCACAATCATCAAGTAGGCCTACTTGAAAACACGAGGCATTTGAATTCCACATTACAGATTTATAGGTGGCATATTGACACAGTAAAAAAAAAATATCCCGAAACCGGAGAAACACAACTGATATTGTATTATTAATTCACATACATAGTTCACTCTGATCTGTTGAATAAGTAATACAAGGCTATGACATCTAGGGCAAGCGCTTATCTCCCATTGATTCTTATTCTTACTTTTAGGATACTCCTGTCACGTCGTACGTCTGCACAGGACATATTCTATATAATTAACTTCCTGTTAATCCAAAATTACGAAGACAATAAATTCTCCGAAAAATTCATTATGTACTATTTGAGCTTTTACACTGCATGTCTAGCTAATGTATTGTTAACTAATGTCTCCTTGATTCTTTTCTAAAAATTATTTAAAATAGGGTGGGTGGAACATGAATTGCCACATGTTCGGTTCTTGCTATAGCGAGCAACTTCAAAGATTTAAAGCTTAAAAAAATGGCGAGTAGGTATGTATTGTTCAACAAACTGTGGAATCAACCGAATACACTGTTATATGTATATTTTAACTATTTTATCAGCACATTTAAATATAACTATAATAATTATTTTATTTAAAAAATCAGATTTATTAAACGAATTAAAATGCTAACCTGATTTCTGCATCTAGAAGCGTATCAAAACCTAGTATTTATTGTTTGATATTATGTCTAGCATCGCTAAAAATGGTTTTCGTCATAAACAGTTTCAATCAACGACAGTATGTAGATACTGGGAAATAAATGTATTTATATATATATACTAGCCAATATACCCGTTGTAGCCCGGGACTGCCGATCAAATTGGTATTTATATACCATCGGAAGCCCAATCCCTCTGGATCCCGTTTCCTATTGGGATCCCATTTCCAATTGGGGTCATGAACCACTGGTATCCCCTTGTAATCCAGACCCCATTGGAATCACGCCGTCATTGGGTTACCGATCCGGGTGGGATCCGGTTTCCAAATCAGAAACCATTGGATCTCGAACTCAATGAAATCTCGAACCCATTGGGATCTCGAACCCATTGGGATCCCGACTACATTGATATCCCTTTCCCCATGAGATTCCATTTCAATGAGATCCCGACCCCTGTGCTATCCTGACATAATTAAGATCCCGATTGAATCCCATTTTCAAATACAATAGTTTTCTTTTTTCAGGTGGGATCCCAACCCCGTTAGAAACCCCGTTCCCTTTGCGATCATCTTCTTCAAAGTGATCCCATTTGCCATAGGATCCCAATTTCATCCCGTCTCTCAATGGGATCGTGTTACCGGTGAGTTCCACTTTAAACATGCACCTTTAGGATCCTCTTCCTCGTTCAAAGCATGTTCCCATGAGGATTTTGTTCCCAGTATGATTATGAAAAGTCTTTTTAAAGAAAACATCAATGAATATATTGAAATAAACTAACATATCAATAAGCTTTTAAATTCCATTATATATCTCCGTAGAACAATATATAACTTTCTAGAACATTCTAAATTAAATTAATATCGCCCTGGAAACGTTTAAACATTATTTTATAAGTAATTTTTTTCGAAAAAAAAATTATACAACAAAATGTACTGCTATAAATATAATACATTTATTTTGAAAGAGGAGCTCTGCTAAGTGCCCATTCCATAATTGTACCCATTTATTTTTGCCTGAGATGGGGCCCCTATAAAAATCATTTAGATAAAATATTATGAAGTTAAATTTTAAAATTTGTCCCATTAAAATCTATTTTAAAATGCCGTAGATTTAGCTTTTTAAAATATTAAACTTTCTAGAAAATTCTAGATTCGATGTTATTAGTTTTAAATCCACCGAAATGTCTATACGGACAATGAAGGGTGGTGCTACCGATCTAGGGCTATGTCATTCAATTCATATAATAATAATGATAATAATAAAGTTCATTTCAAAACACGCTTCATCCTCGAAGGCTCGAAGTGCGGTACAAAGTCAAAAAAAAACAAATCTATAATTTACCACTTTTAAAATAAACGCAACACTACAAAAACTAATTACAAGCATACAATGGCAAAGTCTTTCTAGCCATTTCAACCATAAGCAACACAGCCATTATGCATTAAATGGAAAATAAGGTAGACAATCATCCCAGAAGGTGTTTGCGAAATAGATGTGTCTTTAAATCGGTTTTAAAGGACTCCAGTGTCTGGTTGTTTCTTAGATCGACAGGAAGGGCGTTCCAAATTGCTGGACCAGCAAATGTGAAAGTGCGCTTTCCGTAAGTCTCAAGGCAAACGCGTGGTGTCGAGAGGTAGCCACTATCGAATGAACGGAGGTCTCTAGTGGGTACATAAGGCGTCAGCAGCTCTTTCAGATAGAACCTCTAGTGTTGTTTCAGCCGATTTATATTTATATAGCTTATAGTAGGAAAAATCATTTGAGGTCATCGGCCCCAGAGGAAAGGATTATTTTTCGGGCATTTTATTTATAAACATTATATAATAAAAATAAATGTGGGGCCCCCGGGCCCAAACAAAATGTTATAAAAGTTCACAAACTCGTTAAGAGTTTATTCCGAATAATGATATATATATGTGCCAAGTTTGGTCAAGATTCATTAATCCATGTTAAAACGTATGTGGAAAAAAACCGACAAAATGTATAATTTGTCCCATTAAATTCGGTTTTAAAATGCCATAGTTATAGCTTTTTAAAATTGTCGAACTTTCTAGAAAATTCTAGATCGTCCTGGAATGCATTCGATATTTTTAGCTTTAAATCCACCGATTTTTTTGTTTGTTTTTTGTTTGTAGATCATGAAGTGTATTGCTAACACGCTAGACCTATATTTATCAATTCACATAGAAACTATAGTGTTGTCTAACGCTATTGATATTTAATTACTTAAATTTGGAAAACTTAAATGGGGCCCCAGGGGTATGGCTATTATGAATTCAGTACCCTTCGGTATTTGAATATGGATAATCAAGTGTATGTCTACTAAGTTTTGCCAAGATCCTTCTATTCGAGTAGGAGTATTTGTAGTTAATTTTATTTGTATAGCTTATTTAGGAAAAATGCCGTTTTAGGCCCATAGCCCCAAACGGAATTTTATTTTTAAAAAATCCATAACCCCTTTACAGTTCCTTCCGAATAATAATGGACATATGTGCCAACTTTTGTCAACCTGTTCAACTTTCATCCTGATCTTTGGCAGTCTTCTGTAGTGTCATTTTGTTCTGTTGGCAGTCTTCTGAAGTTTCACACAGCTCTATTGGCATACATCTGTGATGTCATTGTGTTTTGATGGCAGACATCTTTGATGTCATTCTGTTCTGTTGGCAGACATCTTGGATGTTATTCTGTTCTGTTGGCAGACATCTGTGATGTGATTCTGCTCTGTTGGCACTCGTCTGTGGTGTCCTACTACTCTAGTGGCACTCAGTTGCTGCTTCATCCTATTTGGTGTGGCTCGCCTCTTATATTTAAATATGATCCATGGCAAAACTAATGCAAATAAATTGAATGAGCGTTACACTAAATTGTTTACTTGCATTTAAGTTTAATTTTTTTAAACTGGTATTGACGTTATCAAGTTAATTCAACGAAATAACATCACTCAAATATTGCCTTGAGCATTGAGGTTGATGACTTACCTTGCATAGCAAACAAAAGAAGAAATAGATTACCCAATACCTTTGAGGAAACTCTAACATTGTAAACATGGGAACCCGATAGCATTATTTCATGTAATGCAAATAGACTCTTTAAAAAAAAAAAACATGGCGTTTGCTTTGCTTAGGTACAAAATGGTGCTTAGCTAATGTAGAGAAAAAATAATAATTGTGTTCTTTGCCGAAAGAAAAAAAAAGGACGTTCATATTTAAGAAAAAAACAATATCAAAATAATAGTAAGTATAGTTTCATTTTTGTTATTTTATCATTGCTTGTAATGCTTACACGCGTGCCAAATAGAGTTTAGAAATATTTTTCATTTAAAAAAATGTATACGTAATTTATAATGTTTTGATTCTTTTTAAGATATGCAATACAAAAAAGGATTATGAAGTTAGGTTAATGATCACTTGCGTGGGAATTAGGTGGGGGGGGGTGAGTGCTGAAAAATGTGGTCCATCCGTTTGGCACATTTTTTTTCTTCTCTTTATGGCATTTTATGTCCACAGAAGACTTTTATTTTATAGAAGGGGACACAAAAATCATGGCCCGCTTTGGTCTAAGCCACTGACCGGCACATAAATTATAACGAACTGGGAGACGAGTTATAGATGCACGGATAAATACTTCTTAAACTTAGGTTAGGGTATACCTTAAAAGTCGGCTTTTCTTCTTCTATTATATCCTATTCAATACCAGGCACAGAAAAAGTGCGAGTACTCTCTACATAAATGGGATACAGAATGATCGATACATTGATCGTGTACCCTCAAGATATAATAAATGATACCCTCACTGGGTAGCACTTGCAACCAGTGAAATATCCTATTCAATACAAGGCACAGAAAAAGTGCGAGTACTCTCTACATAAATGATATACAGAATGATCGATACATTGATCGTGTACCCTCAATATATAATAAATGATACCCTCACTGAGTAGCACTTGCAACCAGTGAAATATCCTATTCAATACCAGGCACAGAAAAAGTGCGAGTACTCTCTACATAAATGGGATACAGAATGATCGATACATTGATCGTGTACCCTCAATATATAAAAAAGGATACCCTCACTGAGTAGCACTTGCAACCAGTGAAATATCCTATTCATTACCAGGCACAGAAAAAGTGCGAGTACTCTCTACATAAATGGGATACAGAATGATCGATACATTAATCGTGTACCCTCAATATATAAACAAGGACAAAAGCTACACTTTATTAAGGGGTCGTTCTGAAATTACGTCAAGCTAAAAATAACCTTTTTAGACCCCCCCTCATCCCGTCAGAAAGTATCACACATATTTACCCCCCCCCACCTCTTTTAGTGTCGTCACACCTAAAAAATTAAACATACATAACATGTTCATAACTAAACTAAGATTTTATTCTTTAACATTGTCCCCATAATGGATTAAGATGTATATTATTCGAAAAATATGGCGTAAAAAGTGAAACAACGAATTCATCCACGAGCCGAATATAAAAAGGCCACGACAGTTTTTGCGTCATTTTTTCGATATGCGCAAAAGGTGTGCGCGACTGAGGTTCACGTACTTATAATATCTGAGGCAATTTCGACCTTAAATACATTTTTTTAAAAAATAATTGAATAAAGAATTTTCAAAATTAGAATTTTTTAGATTAAAAAAAAAAAAAAGAAAAAAAGCAAGGATTGACCGTGATGTCAAAAATATTTGACCCCCCCTCCCCTTGTCACAAAGTGTCACAAATTCTCGATCCCCCTCCATCCTGAGCAGGAAGAATTTGCGAAAGACCCCTAAGGTATATCCCAATCTCAGTTTAACTAGTGTCTAACAGTGGTGTACAACAGGACGGGCCACGTCCCACCCCCCACCTTTCTACAATACAAAGTCTGATGTGGACAGTGCCAGCTGGGGCGGACCTCACTTTCACCACTCTCGGCGCACCCACCCCCCCCCCCCCACAAAAA
>CAXITT010000104.1:870427-894256 GCA_964033795.1 Lymnaea stagnalis | reverse complement strand
AACAGTAGCCCGATACACACTACAACTACACTACATTTCGTCCAATGAAAATTAACAATAAAATAAACAAAGGGGAATGACTCCTGCATCAATATTGAATAAAAACGCAAATGACGTCATGAGCACGCAAGGCGCTCAACAACATCCTGCCGATAATAGTATTGATAGTTCCCATCGAATATCACTCACAAATTTTTCTTGAAATAACTTTCTTCCTTTAATTATAACTGACGTATATTTATTGTCACATTTATGGATTTCATTTAAAAAAACGTTTGCATTCCATAATATTTCGAAAGGTAAAATTTTTAATTAACATAACATTGGGGAAGCACTGATGAAGTATCTTTTGTTGTGTGTAGCAGCCTAGTGATGGCTTACTCACATCACGTGACCAAACAAGGAAGTGACTAAGCGACTCCCATTATTGTTTTGTCTCTACGTAAGCTAAGCACCATTTTGTATCTAAGCAAAACAAACGCCATTTTTTTTAAAGACTCTCTTTGCATTACATGAAGAAATGCTATCAGATGCACATGTTTACCATGGTGGAGTTTCCTCAAATGTTTTGGGTAATCTATTTCTTCTTTTATTTTCTCTGCAAGGTAAGTCATCAACCTCAATGCAATCTTTGAGTAATGTTATTTCGTTGGATTAACTTGATCACGAAAATATAAGTTTGAAAACTAGACATAAATACTATTTTAAAATGTACCGTAAACAAGACAGTGTAACGCTGACCTAGTTTACTCGCATCGGTTATGTGACGAATCCTTTTTGAGTATGAGAGACGAGCCGCACCAAAGAGAATGACAGCAAGACAGGATAAAAACACATCAGGTTGCCAAACAGTTAAGTGAACCAAAATATGTCGCCGTCAAGACAAGCTTCCACTTCCACTAGGGCAAGGCTGAACCTAGACAAGTTTCTACCAGTTGTACACAATGTGTTGTAGTCATACTTAACAATGTTTTATAGTCATACTGGACAATGTGTTATAGTTACACTAGAAAATGCGTTTTAGTTATACTGAACTATGTTATAGTTATACCGGACAATGTCATATAGTCATACTGGATAATGTGTTGTAGTCACACTGGACAATGTTTTATAGTCATACTGGACAATGTGTTATAGTCATACTGGACTGTGTGTTATAGTTATAACAGAAATGTGTTTTAGTCATACTGGTCAATGTGCCATAGTTATACTGGACAATGTGTTAAAATTATAATGAACGAACTGTTATACTCAAACGGGACATTGTGTTTTAGACTTTGTGACCATTTCATACAGTTCATCATGTTGTGGTGACCTATATCCATCAATTAATTTTTGTTGTTACTTCATAAATGTGTTTTCCTATGGTCTTAGGCGACCCTTGTGAAATGTGTGTTCGACCCCCAAATGGGTGGCGACTCACAGGTTGACGAGAACCGCTGTTACAGACAGACAGTGTGTTGTAGTTTTTCTAGAGAATGTGTTAAAGCTATACTGGATTTTCTTTCATAGATATACGGTACAATGTGGTTTAGTTATACTGAATATTGAACTATAGTTATGCAAGAAGATGTGTTATAGTTATAGTGGACATTTTGCTATATTAACACTAGACAACGTGTTACAGTTATGCTGGGCATTATGTTAAAATATTCACAATGACCACGAAATATTTCATAATGACAGGTAAAATCTCATATGATAAGGTGAAATGTAATGACAAGGTGAAATATCTTAATGACACGGTTAAATCTCATAATGACAATATGAAATCTTAATATGACAAAGTGAAATCTCATAATGACATGCGGCCATCTCATAGTGAGAAGGGGACATTTTTGGTTGCCAAGCGCATAATTATATATCAGGGTTAGCGCTCAGAGAGTATATGATAGCTCATTAGCATAATAAAAATTATAAATTTTCGCCTATTTTGATTTAATCTAAAAATCAGATCAGACATTAATTTTGATTAGGGGACTGTTATACAGATATCAATATTGTCTAAAGGCATGGTTTATATTAAAATGTGAATAAGCTTATATGCTTAGGAATCCCTAAAAGGTATTGATAGTAGTTAAAAATATGTGAGCTAATATACTTCAAAGGTGTCCTAAGGTATTGATGATATTTAAAAAAAGCATGTGAGCTCATATATTTTAAGGATGTCCTAAGGCATTGATGATCTTAAAAAATTATGTTAGCTCATATACTTTAAGGGTGTCAACTGTTGCTCGATCAGATTCCATGTATATATAATTAAAAAGTTGAGCATCATATCAAATCAATCACTGGCTGTCGTTACGAATCTAGAGCAGAAACCAGTTTAGCACATTTATTTGTTCAATAGCCCTGAATTATTTTCAATTAAAAATATTAATTATATTTATATTTAAAAAATGCAGATGAAAATACAGATGCAGATGTACATATATAAATAACACAGCATGGGGTTAATTCCTTAGTTTGTTGAAAAATGCATTCATACTAGCCATAATTTAAGCTTTAAAACTATGAACTTGCTCGCTATAACAAGAAATGAACATGTAACCAGACATATTCCAGCTAACCTATTTTAAATATATTTGCATAAAAATCAAGGGGACAATAATGTACATTACTTTAGCCATACATACAGGGGGGGTGGGAAATAACACAGCTCCTCTGATGTTACTTGTAACTGACGTGTAACAAGTGTTACTGTTGCGTTTTTATTACGGTCCAAAACTTACTGATTATTAATATAGTGAACTCCTGTGACAGCACGAGACAATGCAGAGCATCTCATCACCATTTAATTTGATTCACATTCAATATTCAAGATTCACAATATAAAAAGGACTCCAAATTAGAAAACAATAATTGTCATGACATCATATCTATTAATGTGTGTGAATAAATATATGAATGAATGTCTTTATGTATCTCTGTCTCGTATGGGATCTTATACCATTGATTCGATTGCGATAAAACTTTGCTGAGTAGTTGTTCGTACGCCAGCAAATTTTTCTGAATTAGCGCAAGAATTGTATATCATTTTGGGGGCGGGGGGGGGGGGCAGGGGTCCCTGAATTTGATTTTTCCTAATATGATTTATATAATTATAATATCAAAAAGAGCTATAGCATAGGGGGGTGGAATTGAATCACATACAAACAGTGACATTAGAATTGTATATCATTTTGGGGGCGGGGGGGGGGGGCAGGGGTCCCTGAATTTGATTTTTCCTAATATGATTTATATAATTATAATATCAAAAAGAGCTATTGCATATGTGGGTGGAATTGAATCACATACAAACAGTGACATTGCAGTATGTGTGTGTGACTTAATAAGGAAGTTTCTGAATTAGCACAGCCAGTTTAAAATATTGTGTTTGGAGTCGGAGGCCCGTTTTTTTTTTCTTAAATGAAACGCGCCAGACCAAAAAAAAATTGTCCATATAAAAATTAATTTAAAAAACACACAAAAAAATCTCAAACATTTAGTTCTTAAAGTGACAATGCAACGCATGCCGGGTACTCGCTAGTACTTCATGAACTTTATAGTATTAAAAAATGAAAGATAGCAGTTTCGATTATATGTGATATATCTTTAAATCAATGCAAGAGCAAAGTCGCCATTCAAAACCATCTATCCATTTTGAAACTTGTCTCTTAACGTCCTTCCGTTCCCTCTGAGCATGAAATCCAAAATCTTCATCATAATATTTAGGATAACTAAACAAATATATTTCTATAAACATGGAGCTGTTACAAACTCTATAACTGTTCATCGTATGTTATACATAGCCTTCATATTTTATTTGATAACTGTTTCAGATTTTATAGTTCCAAGTGGACACCTTAAAACGTATATAATCGAAAAATCCAAGTCTCAGTATTGCAAATCGGGTCTTCTAGCAAACAAGGACAGACTTATTTTCCATGTAATATACGACTTGCGGGACGAGCCCCCCAACGACACGGACCGTGGGTGTACTTTTTTTTACTTTTTCAAGGCAAAAAACGGAACAACAGTCGCTATATCTCGGACAATGGTAACAACACAAATAACGTATTTAAAATTATCTGTTTTGATGTCCTTTTTGTTTATCCCGTGCTGCAACCCTAGCAACCCCATCCCAGATCAGCGTCTTTAGTCAACACCATTATTACGAGTTATCCTTACTATTATAAACAGTTTTATACCATGGGGAAAATGAATGGGAAAACATGAAACTCGAATAATAAAAATAAATATTCATCCAAGCTTCAGAGTCAAGTAAAGATTAAAACCGTTTGTGTCCTGCAGGTAAATTATTACTAAACGCAATTTAATTGTTTTTGCCAACTAGTCAGAATGCATCTCAACCAAGATTCATTGCAAGTTACGTAAGCATGCACTCTGCTTTAAGGGACAGAGGTGGATCGACTGCGTTAAGACATAGCAAAAGTCCAAACATGAACCTTTAGCAGACCTCCCACAGTGTAGCTAATCGCCATCTGTAACCCTCCACAACAGTCCACACCCATGTCCACACGGCTGTACTAGTCATCAACTGTACCCCCTCCTCTGACAGTCCATAGCTTTAGCACAAAAAAAAAAAACGCGCTCCTAAGCCATTTTTCCGTTTCCGATATAATTTTGGTGAGATGTGGCGAGCACGCCGGCAAAGGTATCTAAATTATTACAATCATTTTTTAAATATTCAGTTTTGAGCCAAGGGCCCTATGTTCGTTTTTTCTTATGTGCGTTATATAACTATATTTTCAAACCGTATGCGCTCCTCCACCATTCATGCGATTACGACAAATCTTTGTTGAGTCATTGTCCATAAACCCACGTATTTTAATAAGTTATTAAAACACTTTTCACATATTCTGTTTTTGGCCGTTGGACCTCAATTCGTATTTTTTCTGATATGAGCTTTTAACAAAAATTATTTACGTTTGCGCTCCTACACTATTTATCCGATTGCAATAACACGTTAGTAAGACGTTGCCAGCACTTCTGCTATGGTTTTTAAATTATTACAACCGTTTAAAATACTCCGTTTTGAGCCAGGGGCCCTATGTTCTTTTTTCTTATAAAAGATATATAAATATAATTTCAAACCGTATGCACTCCTACACCATTCAAGCGATTTCGATAAAACTGAAGTGAGTTGTTGTCCACATGCCAGAAATTTTTTCTAAGTCAATATAACCCTTATAAAATATTCTGTTTTTGGCAGTTGGCCCCAAAATCATTATTTTTTTCCTTATACGAGCTTTGTAAAAAATAATTTCCGTATGCGTTCATCTGCCATTTATTAAAATACGATAAACTTTAGATAGATGTTATGTGCACGGCCGCCAAGGTTTTTCAAACTATTGCAAAAATTTTAAAATTTTCCGTTTTTAGCCAGGAGTCCTATGTTCATTTTTTTTTCTATGTAAGCTGTACATTATAATACAACTATTCTACAATATTACGTTTGTGGCCGGGGACCATAAATTAGTTTTCCACCCTTTTATTATCTATATAATTATCGTATGTATTTCTTTACCAATCATCAGATTGTGATAAAACTAGATGAATTGATATGCGCACTACCGCAAATGTTTCTAAATTAGAAAAACATTTTACAATATTCCGTTTGGGCAAGTGACCCTAATTTCGTTTTTTTCGTCTAGGATCTCTATAACTATAATTTCAAACACAGCTATTGCATGAGTGGATGCAACCATTTTACAATATTCTGTTTACGGCCGGGGGCCCTAAAGTCCATTATTTCCTTATTCGAACTATAAAAAATAAAAAAGCGAGGTTGCACATTTTTTGACAGAGATCACTAACACTCCTGAGTCCTCATGCGTGTCGTTATGGTTTGAGGAGGAGGGGAGATCGCAGTTTTTGGCTGCTCCTGAATTTAACTCATCACATATTTTTTTTAACAGGTCACGGATGACAGTGACCGCCTTAGGGGCGAATACTGTGAAGTGTTTCAATCCAGAAACAATGGAAAAATTGATTTGTGTAAAATTAACACCTCTAATAATTTAAATAGGTTTTGCTTTTCAACTATGATGGTAATTGTTACAAGGGATCAAGGACTGCTTCTGATGGAGCAAAATGGGCTTGGTGTATAAAAGACTTGTTGGGTGATCGTGCCTACTAGACCGTGCATGTAAAACCCAAGAAGAGAGAGAGGTGTGAGTGGGGGAGATCATATAGCGTCACGATTTTAAGACAAGGGGATATGCGAAACATTACACCGTCCTTTATGTAAACATTGACGGAACAATTCACGGCTGTCCATACAAGTTCAGATGTTGACATTTTTTTTTCTTCTCTTGCTCACTTTTGCATTAATAAAGATGTTTTCTAAATTATGTGCTGTAAACTTTTACGAACCGGGTCTTACTTAAAAGGATCGTTGCCTTCGTCGTCTATGGGTTTAATTATATATATACTTTACAAACCATTATTGTCTTATTAAATATCTGTATTACATAACTAAGGTCCAGCTTCAACTGTCATTGCTCACCAGACAACGACACACAATAATCTACGTCACATCCCTTTTCGCGCAATACGTCAAAAATATCAAACATTTAATAACAACATCTACCTAAATACTCTCTAAACAACACGCCATCACACAGTACATTCAAGTCCTTAACATAAAAATTTTAATTTGATATGCACACAAATGCTCAATTTGATTGTAGTAAAATATTGATATGATAGAGAAGAGTAATTACTTTGTCTATTACCATGTATGTTTCATCAGACATGACTTAATTCTACAATGTGTGGCTATGCCATTAGTAGTGACATTCAAATTATAATTGATTGGGACATGCTTTAAATTGGACATTTCATAAGACAATTTTTTTTAAAAATCGACATTTTTTTATGCTATAATTATTGATGTCACTCAACCAGAAAATGCACGCGAACTGACCGTTGCTTTTTGTATACCCTCAAAGTTGGGTTTCACCAAACGTCACGCGTGAGGAGGGACGTGTCACGATCAGGTCGCGTGAGTTTTCCTGTGTCTGCTTTTATGATGTTAATTGAGCATTCGTGTGTGTTTTTTTTTCCTCGTTAGCCCCAAGAGTTTTACTCGGTCAAGTATGACCATGGTGGTGTGTTGGGAGGAACCACGTGATGATAGGAGTGTGTGAAAGAGGAGTGTTTTTTTTAGGGTAAGACAGTGGCGAGTGCTGTGAATAGGGTGTACGATTTTTTTTGTTTTGTGAAGGGAGTGATTTTCTATGGATGGAAGAGGGCTTGTTTAACAATATTTGTTGTAGAGAATGTGGAGCATTTCTGGACACGTTCTTTCTTCGGAACACCAGAGCTTATTTCTTATGCATATAATAAAGCCAATACATAAGAAAAATCTGAATGCATGCATCGTTTGTTGATACTTAGAACAATCATCACATCAGCTGTGTAGGAGCTAGAAAGAAAGGGGTTATAGACCCTTGAAAATTGTTCCGTGGCCAGTACGCAGGGGACCGACCTCTAGACAACGTACGTCACGTCGAATTTGTCACCAAAAACATGATTCACGGTCCATGTAGCTTACTCAACAAAAATTCACCATGCATGTCTGTTGGGAAATGCACAAACGATACCCAAGAGATTTAATTGCAGAGACTATCTTTGGCAATGATGGCTATCCACTGTATCGTAGACGATCAACTGAAGATGGTGGCAAATCAATCACTTTAAAAGTAATAAACAATGATTTTGAAGTCGATAATCGTTGGGTTGTACCGTATTCGTCGTTACTCTCGAAAACATTCAAAGCATACATCAATGTAGAGTATTGCAAATCTGTAAAATCGATCAAGTACATTTCCAAATATGTTAAAAAAGGAAGCGATGTGGCAGTTTTTGGTGTGGAAAAAATAACTTGATCATTCGATAAAGTCTACCATATCAACTTGGACGCTACATTAATAGCAATGAAGCAGTATCGAGCATTTCATCTTTTCTAATCCATGAACTCCATGCAACAGTTGTTCACTTGGCAGTGCGCCTTGAACATGGACTGCGAGTGTAATTTACAACAGAAAATGCACGTGTAAGAGCAGTGTCACCTCCGTCAACAACGTTACTTGCATTTTTTCATATTTTGTAAGAATTATAATTTTTGGAAAGACGCTACTTCACTCTGAGGTGCCAAAATATTACACGTGGAATGCATCAGCGAAAAGTTTTCAACGTCGCAAACAGGGTAAAGCATTTGAAGAACTCCCCAATTTATATTCAGCCCCACGCATTAGGCCGTCTGTACAATGTTCACCCAAACAATGCAGAATGCTTTTACTTGCGATTTCTCTTAATCAACGTACGTGGACCAACATACTTCCAAGAACTGAGAACAGTAAACGGTCAAGTAAATGCCACTTATCGTAAAACTTGCCAAGAATTAAAACTTCTGGAAAACAACGCTCATTGGGACACTTCGCTCTCTGATGCATCGAATATTGCTCAACCACAGCAAATACGCAATTTTTTTTCGTATTGACAACGTGCTTCCCATCCAATTTAAAAGATCTTTGGGAGAAATACAAAGACTACATGAGTTAAGACATCCTACATCGATTGCGTGCAACGAATCGAAATCCGGACATTAAATTTACACCAAACGTGTATAATGATGTATTGGTTTCAACTGAGGACATTTGTTTGGCAATCTCAAACAAATAACTATTAGTAATAGAGTTGGGAATGACTTTTCCGAATCGATCTACAAACAGCCTTTTCGATCGTGATTTGCAACAAGAAACGCAATTTTATATCGAAGAATTAGGTACATTTGTTCAAATGCATCTTCCAAAATTGGTTCCAGAACAAGTCATAGTGTTTGACTGAATTATGCATGCAATTATCAGTCAAAGCGGTGGACCATATTTCCTAGATGCGCCCGGAGGCACAGGAAAAAATTTACTAATTTCACTTATTTTGGCAACAATACGATCACAAAAAAAATATTGCATTGGCAATCGCATCACCTGGAATTGCTTCAACTCTTTTGGATGTTGGCCTCACCAGCTGATAATGAATTGAATGCATGACTCAAATCCTCAGTTTTATGGTGACGTGTACAGAAATTGACTTTGAAGACCAATATGCGTGTACAACTACACAATGATGAATCCGCTGAACGTTTCCCAAAACAATTGTCTGACATTGGGAATGGGAAAATGGCAATGGATGAATCAACACAATGATTTTCACTGCCAACAAGCTTCTATAAAATTACACCTGCCACCGACGAATTCATTTATTAAGTTTTTCCAAATATCGTACAATATTACAAAAAATTATCAGTGGCTCAGTGCACGTGCTATATTAGCACGCAAAAACAACGACGTCAATGCCATCAACTTAAGCATTCAAAATGAATACCAGGCGCAACAGCAACGTATAAGTCTATCCATACTGTATTGAATCAAGACGAAGTTTTCAATTATCCAATCACTTGACTTGCCAGGCATTCCTTCGCACGTTTTAACACTGAAAATTGGCGTGACTATCACCCTTTAACGAAACATAAATCCACCACGACGTTACAACGGTAACAAGTTTCATTGAAAAACATGATGACAAATACCATCGAAGCTACTATTTTAAATGGAAAATATAGGAGGAGAAGATGTACTGTATCCACGCATCTCAATGATTCCAACAGATATGCCATTTGAATTCAAACGTCAGCAGTTTCCGGTCCAACACGCGTTTGCAATGACTATCTACAAATCACAGTGACAATCGATACAAGTTTGCGGACTAAATTTGGAAAACCCATGCTTCTCCCATGGACAGCTGTATGTTGCCTACTCTCTCTTTTAAAAACCTTCTGATTTATTCGTGTATGCACCAGACGGAAAAAAAAACCATTGTGTATTCAAAACTCTCCAAATAACATAATTAAAATGCAAACACTTTCTTTCTTTGAGTGGCATTGCAAGACATGACGAGTACTCGCTAGTATTGAATAATACATAAACAATACCCTAAAACACAGTTTTCCTTATAATTCTTTTATGAAATGTATTATTGAGCAAGTTTGACAAAATTTTGCAAACAAGTAACGCCCTTTATAGGAATACGAAATATATACACCCCCCCCCCGCCAAGGGATGGAACCGCCGATTGTTTTCACGCCCCTGAACTATATTAATATTGTAATTTTTACTCTCACGCTTTTACACAGAAGATTTTTTCACCAACTAACTCAGAAACAAAAAATCTAAAAATATTACTAACGTTCATTATTTAATTTAAAGGACCTCAATCTAAAAATTTGACGTAATATATTGCCATCGATAACGAGTCAATGTGCTAAGTTTCAGCTCGATAGCTTGACGGGAATTAGGTCGTAAAAATTTCCAAATTTTCGAAAGCGAGCCACGAAAAAAAGCATGACATAGTCTAAATATCTTGAATGTCGAGGATTAATCTTCTCCTTCTCAAGTGGACTTGGCGTTGCTTGACTGCTTATGACTCAGGGTTGTCTGAGTCATTGAGTAATGACTTTTTTTTTAGATCCAAACCTGGATCTAAATATTCTTCTGCTTCGTACCTGGGGCCAAGTTTGTCTAAATGTCTCTTCCATATGTGACCATTCGGAAAAAAAAAATTTACTTTTAAAAAGCATTGTTAAGGTCTCTTGCATGTTAATCACATTCCTGGCATGTTGGATCCATCTCCATGATTTGACCATCAAGTACTGGCCAGAATAAAGATTATCTGTCTCATTATTTCATCCGCTTGATTTCAAAATGTTCTGTATCCAGGATTTGGGGAACCTGTGCATGTAGTATTATTGGTACCACAATTCTTGAACTATAAAATGGACAATTCGACTCCACGGAGAGTGAGTCTTGAATATTTTTAAAAGCTACTGCATTTGCTGCATCATTATTCAAGTGCACCTCATTTGTAGAATACGACAAGCCCTCTTGACAATATCTTATTACTGTAGAAACAGTAGAACTTTAAATGACTCTTTAGCATGGATTCCTGGGTCTAGTGGTCTGATCTGTAAACTGTCTTGTTTGATCATACAAACAGAATCCATGCCTGATTCACTTTCTTCACCATCAAAATTGTCATCAGGCCCTGAGGGGAGACGACTAAAAGCATCCGCATTGCAATGTTCACTTGACTTACGGAATTCAGTGATATAGTCATATTGACTCAAGGTTAGAGCCCAGCTGGCTAAACGATTTGCTGCCAGTGCTGGTGTTCCTTTTCCTGCACCAAATATACTTATCAGTGGTTTATGTTCGGTAGCCAAAACAAACATTCTTCAATACATTTCTTAATGAAACTTTGATTGTGCAAAAGTAATTGACAATTCTTTCTTCTGAATTTTTGTATATTTCCGTTGCGACGCTGTGAGATTTTTTGAAATTTTAGAGTTAGGAACCCGGTTCTACCTGAAGGATCAATGGCTACGTTCTCTCTAATGGTTAATTATATTAATTTCATAAACCATTGATTATTAATATTAAAATACAGTATCTTTCTTTAACTAAATCTCAACTGCCATTAATCACAAGACCCCACTACTCAATAACAATAATACGTCATATCCCCTTTCGCACAATACGTCACAAAATATCAACCATTGAATAAAAACATGTACCCAAATACTCTCCAAACAACACACAATGACATATACATTCAAGTCTTTAATAGTTAGCAATAGGGCGTTCACGGCCGTCAGGATATCTGTGCAACAGAACACGTCCTATGCCAACATTAGAGGCGTCACAGGCTATACTTATGTCTAGACTCGGATCATAGTGAGCTAGAACTGTATTAGAAGAGAGCAATTGTTTGACTGTTCTAAAAGCTTCTTCTTGTTCTGTTTTCCTTCCCGTTATGCGTTCTTTTTTTGTTAAATAATACAGTGGCTCAAGTAGAGTTGGTAAGTCTTGTAAGAACTTATTGTAAGACTGCACTTGACCAACACATTACCGTGGACCTGAAATAACTGTGGGTGCTGTTATGGATATCAATGCATCTACTTTTGCTCTTGTTGAAATGGCATTGCTTGATAATGTATGCCCTAAATATTAAATTGATTACTGGGCAGAAATGCATTTGTACATCCTTCACTTTTATAAATTCCCATTCAATCTGGATAATAACTTGCAAAGGTTGTTTACGTGGTCTTACTTATTCGATCTACTCACTAGAGTATCGATAAGGTTCATTGCTACTCAAGGTGAATAAGGCGTACGGTTTTCCATGATTTCTTGGAAATAAGCTGGTGCTGAGGTAATACCCAATGTTAAACGTTTTTTCAGCAATACACCTTTATGTTTGCTTCAGGCCGATTCCCCTTGAGTTTCTTTTGAAAGCTTGATCTGATTCTAGGCATCAGCTAGGACTTTTTTTTTTTGAGAAATAATGTCCGCATGCCAACTTTGTGATAAGCATTCCCGGTAAGGGAATTGGGGACCTGAGTGTTTCTAAATGAGGATTTACAGTTTTTGCTTAGTCCAACGGACCGTATTTTTTAAAACTTTTTTTTTCCTGATATATACTTCTTTTTTACTGGAACTACGTGAGAGCTCCCGTGATTGAACTGTACTGGTTTCCAGACTCCAGAGGATATTCCAGCTTCATAAGCTTCTGCTAGCTCTGCCTTTCTAGGTTTCGTATACATTTTCTTTGCATTTGGCTTGAACTTAATCTCTAGCTCGATTTCTTTCAATATTTCAAGACCTTGTTCAAAAAGTTAAGGAAAAAGCTTGCAGATTTGTTAACAAGATTTATTGAATGAATTTTGATTGGTGATATGGTTTTCTTGTGTTTGAAAGAGAATGTCTATTGAAATATTGAGGTTCTCTACTGCGGTTCTGCACAACAAATTTAAGTTGTGATATTCTACTATCTCAAATGACAGCTTTGTAGATAATTCCCATGCATCAGCGTTAATCTCCACACCTCCCAAAAAAATTAAGCGGTCACATGAAGCTGACTCATACTTAACGGATACTGGACTCAATGTTGACTATCTCAACTTTCGCCATACAGATTCAGGCATAACATTTTCCCCAGCTCCTGTGTAAGTTTCAAATCTCTTTCCTTCTATAATTGCTTCCTGAATAATTGGTGAAACAGTTTGATTTGTTTTGTTTTTTAAATTTTTACTTTAAGGTACTTTGCTCATTTTCTTGGAGTATGTTCTTTCTTACATAGACCTACTCTTTCCAGATGTCCTTTTAATGGCAACAGCAGCATATAATGTATTTAAACCTGCAGACATTTACCCAAGTCCATTTCCTCCACATATGCCACAAGTTCCAAAAGAAAAAAAATCATGTCGCAGAGATTTTGAATTTTTTTCCGTTGCCTTAAGATTAACATTTTTTTTGTGTGAACTTTATTGACCATAGTCTATTTCTTGACAGTCTCTTTTGCACACTTACCTGCATCTTCTGTTTTCACTGCTATTTTTACTGATTTATTGAATGTTGATTCAGTGTCCTTTATTTGGGACTATATTTTGTACGTCTTGGTTCTTCACAGAACACATAAATCTTATCCTTAGAGCTTCATCCAGTGGATTATTTATAGCATCAAATTCACATGTTGCTGCCTCTTGTCTTATTCACGTTGACAATTCCTTGATTGTCTCTCCTAGCTTTCTAAAGGAATCCGACCAAAGTTTATCAAAAATTTTATTGAATCAAACTGTTCCATCATTAAAAAATAAAAGTCTTCAATTGTTAATTTATTTAAGACTTGTCGTGGGTCTCTTTGTTTTACCAGTGTTGATAACTTTATTTGGAGTTCCGGTGTTTGATTAGGCAGGAAAGTTTAGATTGTTTTTCTTTCGGTACTGTTTAGGACTTCAATGTATATTCTGATTGCGTGCTGCTTAAAGGGTTCATATGTGTTTCTTTATCTATTATTAGATATAGCCCGCCAAACATTGGCGACAGCAATGCGTGAACTTTTCATCTACTAAAGTTACTTGATAAAACATGAACTGTAGTAACGCAAATTTAAAATTATCCCAATATTATTTGCTACACCTTTCCCCCATGATACGTCACTGAACACTTTTTATTTCACGCCCATGAATAATATTAATATACTCATGTCAAAACCACTTTTAAACCTAATATATTTTACAAAATACTTAAATTGATTCATTTCCGAAAAGAAAATATTACGCACCAAACGCAATTGCATTAGTAAAAATATATTTAAACCATTTACCGTTGTTATCTGGAATTACCCGGCATATTTTACGCGCTAGTGAACTCATTATTGAACCAAAATCTGGCGTATCTATAAATAGCCTGCGTGGTGTTTGACCGGTCTTGTTTGACATTTGCTGGCGAATTATAAATATAAATGATTAGTATTTTGTGACGTAGTTAGTGGGAAGGGGAAATGACGTATTGTTGTTTGTAATTTTGTGTGATGGGGTTAAGGCCCTTCAATATTTAGTTATGTTAATAAAGATACTGTATTCTAATAACCAATGGTTTGTGAAAATAATTTACCCCTAGACAAAACGCAGCCATCGAACCTTTGGTAGAATCGGTTCGTAACATGCACATTGCTTGCCAAGAAAAATCACATATTTATCATGATATTCGGGGACGTTGTCTTCATTATTATTGTAATTTGCGAATTCCGTCTGAATATAGATATTCCAAGTTGCTTACTTCAACAGCATTCATTTTGCCGAATCAGATTTTGAATTATTTCCAACTGGGTCAGATTTGACTCTGCCAATATTTATATATATGTATCTTCAGTTAACTGAAGTCCGTGTGCCAGTCCAATTCTAATCGAGTTATTTCTTTCTTTGAAAAGTACTTACTGCATTTTATTCTGGATTGTACTGATTTGTATTGGCCACCATTTGTTGTGCTTTTCATGTTTAATTGTATTCCTTTTCCCGTACATGTATATTATATGAATATTTTCATTAAATTCTTAGATTAAATATTATTTTCTTTTTGAAATCCTTAAATGATATGATATGTTAATTATGCTTTCCTGTACTTTTGTTTAAGGCTTGCACTGTATGCATGCGTGTATGTGCAGAAAATCAAACTGACGTATGTTATTGTGCAGTAGACTCAGTTCTCCGGCTGTATATCATAAATTTCACAGCCACTGAAGCATTCAATAGCAATTATATTAAATCATCTCATTTTATGGGCTTTGGCTTTGGTAACCACGGATTTTACGAAGTTCGCAAGATGCTAGAGAACACAATACATGGTAAGAAAATGTATAATTTCTTATTATTTGTTTCTTAAGGGTAAATTTGAAAATGCAGGATAAATTTGAATTGAAAATAATTTGTTATATCCCTGTGTAAATTATAGGTTCCCCTCAAATTTTAAGTTAAACTTCAAATTTTTTGCTAGCGTTTATCATTGTTTTTCCCATATTTTTTGCCATGCTCCACTTACGACTTTTAAAAATTAGTATGCCTTTCCTATGTAAAACGTACATAATTTTTAATATTAAAAAAATATTTATCAATGAATGAAAACAGAATGATTGGTTTAAGGGAGAGCACATTTTTTGGACAAACATTAAGTATATTTTCAAAAGACAAAATGCATAACTGAAATTCAATTACAAATGAAATAAGTTTCGAAAATAATTAAATTATTAATTATTTTATTTAGTGTCCATCATTTAATAATTTTAAAATACAATAAGAGATCACTAATACAATGATAGATAAAAAATACAGTGTATGATCTCATCAGTGTTTCTTTATGACATTTTTCTCCGGGGGGCATTTTAGCGCAGTTAATAAACATGTAGCTAATGGGTATCAGAGTGGACAAACTTCGCTGCGCAACAGACGAGAGGTGGAACCAATGTGGTCTTTTCTTTGTGAAAATAATTATATTCAGATTTGGGGGGGGGGGGGGGGTCGTAAACGTGAGTCATGTCCCGTGACGCAGACACTCTAGATAAACCCCTTCCAGCGATGTATAGAGCGAGTTGATGCGGTTATTTTCCCCAATTGTCACTGTTTGTATGTAGCATTGCGCCATTTTCGGACACTTGCACAGTTTCTAGCGTGAACTGTAGAGCTGCAAAAATATTTGGACCTCGTGGTGGCACTAACAGTATTGTGTCGCTCGCCGCCAATATTATCGATCGTTTTCATCGGGCTGTGGTGTAGAAATTGTGGGCGCCGATGAATCTTTCCTTTGGTTTAATATAAACTAGAGCAAAACAAAGAAAATAAAGTGAAACTCATCAAACCAATAGTATGTCTCTCTGGTAGGAAATGTACTGACAGAGCCCTTCACATACTTAGGTAGCACTATTGACTTAAATGGAGGATCCGAAGCTAATTTCAGTGCTAGAATTGGAAAGGCTCGCTCAACATTTGTGCTGATAAAGAAAAAAATGGAAGTCAAATGAGCTGCCTCTTCAATCCAAAGTCAGAACTTTCAACACACATGTCAAACAGTCCTACTCTGTGCATCCGAAACTTGAAGAGCAACAACGATCATTGTGCAGAAGGTATAGATCTTCATAAACACTTGCCTTAGAAAAATTTTGAACATCAAATGGCCAAACACCATCACCAACAAAAACTAAATGGAACATACCAGTATCTTATTGATGAAGACATCATTAGGAAAAGATGGAAGTCGATAGGGCACATTCTCCCAAAACCCCCATTTAACGTCACCAGACTACCCCGAAAATAAAATCCACAGAAAAAGAAAGAGAGAAGGCCCTAAAAATACATCGAGACGCGAGCTAAAGTCAGACACTAGGTATGAGAAACACATCGAAAGAAACGCAGAGGCCCGACATGAATGGACATTTTTTATAGACGCTTTATGCCAAATGGTGTGGAAAAGGCATAAGTAACTAAGTAAGATGAACATTGAGCTGTGGTGGTGTCTCCTTCTTCCCATATGTCTTATTATTATTTAAAAGAGAAGTGATGTATAGTTGAATTCAATGTCTCTATTAGACTTTTTGATCAAGGGATGAAATATTTTAAGGCTTTTGGGAGGCATTATGGTGCCATTGCTAGACATAAACTGAATCCACTTTCGTTTTGGCATGCCTCAGGGTATTCATTTGCAACAAGTTTATAGTCAACCCCATATCCTAACACTGTTCTTTGTGGGGGAAGTTGTGCAGAAATTGACGGTACTGAAGACTGTCGCGCAAATTCAAAATCCAGAGGTGCAGGGGTTTTAATTCAGTGTTTCTTTGAGACAATATTAGGTAACATTTCAAACTTTCGCGTGAGAAGCGTCGAAATCAGCCATAATAATGATCAGAGACATCATTAACGCCCCACCAGCTGGGACATAACTAAATTCATTCCAGGTGTGCTGCCCTTGAGGTTAAGCATTTTCCCTATCTTAATAATGCCTATTAAATCATTATAGTTGTAGCTCCAAGAAATTTTTTAATATATTCAAATTTCAAGAATGCAATTTTGAAAATATTTAAATTTAGTCTTGCAAAATTATAATAAAATTTCCTAAGTATTTCCAAATTTTACTATAGGCAAAAATAAAAAAAAAAAACTATTAAGTAGCATGGTCTATTCAATCATTTTAATGAGTTATCAAATTGTTCATTATTTAAAAAAATATTAGAACACCATTTTCAAGTAAATAAAGCATGAGTTGTTCACAAAATTAATAATTAATTGCTAAATATTTAGTTGATTGAAATGTTTAATTGTAGTTTTTAACTACTGTTACGTTTTTTTCCAGATAAATTAGAAATAGCCTCTTAGCCAAACCTTTTTAAAATGTATTCCAAAACTGCAGAATTTTTTATTTTTTTTTTAAATAGCGAAATTAGGAATAAGATTTTTCTAAAATAAGTAACAATTGAAATAAATGAAATTGGCATGATATTTGAAATGCTAGTTCACCAAAACATTCTTTTTAAAAGCTTTCTGATTGATTCTAATAATTAAAAAAATATTAATTTAAAAAAATGTGCAAGTTAGTGGGGCAGTTTGTTTATTATTCTGATATTAACAATCCAAAAGCCATTGGGAATTTAACAAATATAGGCTAACTTTTTTTAAAAACTGTTATTCAGGAAACTATGTTACAAAAGTATCACATTTAAAGAAAAAATAAATGTTTTCTATTTATAATTGATGAAATGTGCACTCTTTGTATGCGGCCGTTAAATTATTAATTAAAAATTGAAACCTCATTTTTTTAAAAAAGGTTCCATTTTCTATAACTCAACATTCATAGAATCAAGTATATTTATAATTATGCTAATACATTATTTAAAGTGGCACTGGAAATCAGTGAAATTTCCTCATCGACACCAGGAACAGAAACATTGCAAATCCCATCTACATGCATAGGAGCAAAAATGATCAATTAATTGATCGTGGGCCCTTAAGATATAGAAGAAGAAGAAGCCTAATGTCATCCTATAATTTATAATTTACTTAACATATATCCCTACATTAAAACGAATGCCTTTTTATGAAATGTAAATTGAAAATAGTTTGCGTAATTTCGATACTTAGCTTGAACTATTATTAGGACTATAGACCTTGATATTGATGTAAATGTAATTCAATACAGTGTTATTAAAGTCTTTAAATTTGTGAAGTTGCAAAAAATTAATGAATAAAAATACCGATAAGTGCGAACAATGTGAGGTAAGATCTTCGGCTTATTATCAGGAGCGGAAAGTACAATATGTATAATTGACTTCTTAAAGCCTTTAGCAAGAGTAGTCTTATATATTATGATCATCAAATATATCGAACGTAGCGATATTTCATAGAGCGATAGACTTCACTAATTGCAACTATTGAAATACATATCTATGCATATACAAATGTGAGTCCAAAAGCAAAATGTGGACCATCTTACAGCAGTTTGGAAAAGAAAGGAACAATACTCAAACGACATGGAAACATCGCTGCTTTATATAGGAAATAAATCTGAACGTGCTAGTAAAGAGACATCCGGATAATGCTTCATCTCTTGGCATTTAGTAGAACAAATGGAACGCTTCGAATGTACACACGCTGTTGTTGCCACTAGCCAAGACAAGGGGGGGGGGGGTTATCAGCTACACGAGGACGTCACTTTCAAAGTCATTTTACTAACAGACAGTTTTAGTGGCTAAAATAAGTATGTGTTATAGCGAAAAGCAAGCTATACACTATATTAATGCTAACAAGTGCTATTTATTTTGAAATAAGTTAGGCGCTACATTTTATTTGGCTCTTTCTCTCTCTCTCTCTCTCTCTCTCTATATATATATATATATATATATATATATATATATATAAATGTTTGGTTGTTCATCCTCGGAAGTCGACCATGACCACTTTAATCATCAGAGTTGTGCTAGTTCTGTCTGTGGGTGCGCAGATGGCTGATGAGGCTCATTCTGGCACGAAATTATCTTGTGCAGTCGAGCAGAGTCAGACCGGGCCTTTCTTACATGTCTCTCTCGCTCTGCGGCCGCTGTTCTGCCAACTTCATGTTGTATGGAGCTCCCGTGCAAAGTAGAACGCCATGAAGTTCGATCTCTTCTTATATTTGAGGGGCCCACGATCAATTTGTTGATCATTCTGGCTCCTGGTTTAAATTCAGAGTTTGCCTTTTCTTAGATGGGTTGCCGTCCAAGGCTAACGAGTCCCATCCACCCGGGGTGCTTGGGATGGCTTTGGTGGGGATTGAACTCCGAACCACCGGCTTTTTGGTGGTTTGAGACAGTTTAGACCGCTCGGCCACCCAGCCTGTTCCTCCCGCGTGTCTGAGTTTACGTTGAAGGCTTTCAGTGGGTCTTTTATGTTGTCTTTAAAGCATTTTTCTGTCCGCCAGCAGACCGCTTTCCTTGTTAAAGCTCACCAAAGAAGGTTTTTTGCGTTAGACGGGTATCTGACATTCTCACATGTCCCGCCCAGCGAAGCTGGGATTTCATCAAGTTTGTGAAGATGCTGGGGAGACCTTCCCGTGTGAGCACCTCAGTGTCTGGGACCCTGTCCTGTTATTTAATGTTGAGGATTTGTCTGAGTCTTGTTGTATGAAAGTGGTTCAGCATTCTTGGATTGCGTTGGTAAACCATGCACGTTTCACAGGCATAGAGAAGCGTAGGGAGAACAGCCGCCTGATATACCTTCAGTTTTGTTTGTGTGTTGATACCTATCCTGGTCCATACGTTTTTAGTCTATCTTCCACAGGTTGCACTGGCTCTCGCAATAAGGAGGTTAACCTCGTCATTGATGGTTGTGCTTTGATACAGTGTGCACCCGAGAAAATAAAAGCATTTCTGGGGAATCTATATTTGGCCATGATCTTCTAAAGGCCCTCTCTACTGACATTGTCGAAAGCTTTGGTCAGGTCTACAAAGGTAGAGAAGAGGTAAACATTTTGTTCCCTGCACTTTTCCTGTAGCTGTCTGGCCGCAAACACCAAATCGATGGTTCCTCGTTCCTTCCGGAAGCCACATTGACTTTCTGGCAGTAAACCGTTTTCAAGATGCCTGCTTAGACGATTTAGCAAGATTCTGGCTAATATCTTGCCCTCAATTAAGAGCAGTGATATGCAACGGTGCTTTTAGCATGATTGACGGTTCTCTTTACCCTTTTACTGATGAACAATAGATGTATCTATATATATATATATATTGGCACCCGTTCGAATTTAATTTTTTTTGTTGCCAACTGAGACTTATTTTTTGTAAATTAAACCTATTCCTACGTTCTCCTTTCAAAATACAAGTTAAATCATAGTAGACGGTCTGTTTTCAAATTCTAGATAGCTCAATTTAGAATTATCCCACTAAACAATCAAATTGCCCCATTGTGGGGCGTAGGCCACACGTTGGGAAGAAACTGTGTGTTATGTTTACACTTTTTATATGTAATGGTGTATTACTTGTCATTTAAAACAGGGACCGCACAAAAGTGATTTTTTTTTCGGCAAAACTAAAGCTAAGCAGAAAGTTTAAAATGACTTTCGGCCAAAGCCAAAAGCTTAACGAGACTTTCGGCCGAAACCGAAGACGATTTCAAAAGCTTAACGAGACTTTCGTCCGAAACTGAAGTTGAAACAGTAATAATTAGATATTTTGAAATTCCTTCACACATACATTCTGCATACATCGAAAAATGATTGGGGAAAGTTTCAATGTTAAAATTCTTTTTATTAGAAAATGAGATCATCGCGAATTTAATTTTTTTTTTTAAATCTCTTGAAGACTTTGGTTTTACCATTTAAATTTAAATTAATTAATTTTTTTTAAAGAATTAAAGTAATTTGATAAGAGAAGATTTCGAACAGACTGGGTAGAGTTTAGCAAAATTCTTTAAAAATAGGCTCCTTAGTGCCCTTGGCTTTTATAATATAATTACAATGCTAGCTAGACATATATCTGCAATAATTTTTGTGGGTCTAATAAAGCCAGCTGTTGCATAAACATCAGTTATTTCGACTTTACAACTATCACCAAAATAGTTGGGGAATATCGCCACACAAATAATGCATTGTGTTTTCATAAAAATAGCTGGCAAGATATTTCTGTATTAAAATTTAGCCTAGTACGAACACATTCGTTTTTTTTTTGTGCCGGTGATGTAATTATTTCGTTCGGCCACCAACCGCCATTACCCCTCCTGTTGGAGAAAAAATATTTCTTTCGGTGGGACTGTTAAAATTGTTGTTCTAACGGATAATCGCAAAAGACATTACATTGGTGACCAAAATTATAAAAGTAAACAGGTCTGCAGTAGGCCTTCTAAATAATTAATATACGAATGGGAGATATTTGCACACTTGTGTTATTTCGCCAATAACAATGTTTATCAGCATTATACTGATGATTTTATAGAAATGAATGAAATGAAAAATCCTAAGTTTCCTTAATGTCAATTTTTGTTTAAAAATTACAAAAAATAATAATGCAAATATTACCATTCCCTAGTATTATTAAATAGTATTCAACTTTACCCACGAAAACATTATAATGAATCAAAACGAATTTTACAAATAAATGAATTGAATACACCAAGGGTTCCAAATTTTATTTTTGAAAATATTAAAACAAAAATAGAGATATAAATATTAACTCAATTCCATTAGTATTTCTTTCAAAAAACTATTTACATTTGACAAGATTTAATTAAAAGATAATTTTTTAAAAAATGAAAGTCAATCATGAAGCTGTGAGCTGTTTTAGCAGTGTATTAGTCATATAACATACATTAAAAGCACGTCTAGCAATAAGGAATATCGGATTTCCTACATAGTCTGATTTCTGGTATCGAAAACCTCAATCACTTGCTGCAAGATCGCTGAATATCTCAATTACTTGTTGCCGAAACCGATATTAGATCGAAAGTGATAGAATCACAACTTTCTATGTCGTCGTCCAAGCATACGCCGAAATTCTGTCTGATTCTGATTTCAAATGGAGTAGAATATTTTGTGCCATCCATTTATGTTTTAAACATTTTATCCCACAGGCCACGAAGGACCCCCGGTGTTTACAGTCAATGATGGAAACAATCTGATCTCCGGCTCCAAGTGTTCTGCCAACTTATCAACGTGTGGACAACACAAGTTTCAGTTTTGTGTTGAGCGTTTAATCAATCCACTTCTTACCATGGAATTTCACATCGTTCAAAGTCCTTTTACTCAACAGAACAGCTGCGTGACTAAAACCATCAATGTAGAAATTAATACGTTATACGTTAAACTGAACTACACAGATGACTGTAAGAGAACATTAGAAATCGGTTGTGCTCTCAATTGTAAGAAGGAGACACACACAAACACTATATTATATATAATATATAGCTTAGAAGCGAGCTAAACTAACTTACTTACCTATGCATTTACCAAATCTGTCTTCAACGAGACTTTTCCTATCATCACGGTCTTGTGCTTTTATTTAAAGTTGCTTCCAGGTGTATCCTATCCTGTGCGTGTCTGCCTCTAGATCTCATCTCAATGTATTCGTTGGCTTTATTTCTTTCATTTTTCCTGTGTTTCCATGTTAGGGTTTGTCTAAAAATGCTATCCGGTGGGGGGGGGGGAGGGGGGGGATTGAAGAGAATAGCCTATCCACTTTCATCTTTTCCTTTTTATATCTTCATCATTGCGCGCTTTTTGTATCTTTTCCTCAAGATCTCTGTTGTTTTATTTCTTTCATTTTTCCTGTGTTTCCATGTTGGGGTTTGTCTAAAAATGCGTGCGGGGGGGGGGGGGGAGAGGGGGGATTGAAGAGAATAGCCTATCCACTTTCATCTTTTCCTTTTTATATCTTCATCAGTGCGCGCTTTTTGTATCCTTTCCTACAGATCTCTGTTGGTGCTAGTATTTGGCTCATTAATTTCAAGATCTTTCTAAACAATCTGTACATTTAGCGAGCCAAAATTGGTTAAATTGTTAATGAAGACAGCTATAACCGATAATTCAAAATCCGTTAATGTTAGACATATCCAAAATGAAATATATTTATATATATATATATAAATGGATCAATATGGTAGGTAAAGTCATTAATAGATAACAAGTTATATAGATAGATGGTTGATAGATGGATTGAAATAGATATATAGATAAATAAAAAGGCATATAGATAGACAGATGGATTGAAATAGATAGATAGACACACATATAGATAGATTGACCGATAGATAGATTTTAGATATGTAGATAGACAGATAAATAGATAGGTACATGGATAGATAGATAGATAGATAGATAGATAGATAGATAGATAGATAGATAGATAGATAGATAGATAGATAGATAGATAGATAGATAGATAGATAGATAGATAGATAGATAGATAGATAGATAG
>CAXITT010000104.1:834234-852066 GCA_964033795.1 Lymnaea stagnalis | reverse complement strand
TAGTTTGTTGTTAAATATCGTTTAGTTTGTTTTCAAAGATCGCTTAATTTGTTCTTAAATGTCCCTAAGTTTGTTGTTAAATATCGCTTTCGCTGAGTATGACCGAAAACCTGAGTCACTTTCGGCCGGATGGCCGAAAGTCTAAGTCAATTTCGGCCGAAACCGAAGAAAAACCGAAAGTTAACTTTTCTCTTTCGGCCGAAACCAAAATTAAGCCGAAAGTTAACTTTTCAGTTTCGGCCGAAACCGAAACTTGGCCGAAAGTGATAAAATGGCCACTTTCGGCGCCGAAACCGAAGCCGAAGCCGAAATTCGGTCGGTCTCTAATTTAAACTAATCTCAATTAATCCATTTCATTAAACTTAAAGTTAGTGATAAATATATAAAATAGTTAAAATGAGCATTTATTTATTGACATATACAATGTTTATAAGTAATCTTTTGACATTGAATAGCAAAATAAATTGTATTTTTCAAGAATTTTATCGGAAATATTTTGTTTTATAATCAATTTACCTGGTTTCATTATTATCACCATGGTGAAAAGGCTCCAGTAAATCCTGATGCAAACGATGACAGTACTTCAAGTGTTACCGACATTAATTTAATATTACAGTGAGTACTTTGTTAAACTATCAAGTGTAACCAATATTAATATATTATAATGAGTACCTTGTAAAATATTGCATTAAAATAATGATGTGTAACCACCCCAACACTAATGTATTATAGTGAGTACTTTGTAATGCATTGCCTTGAAATAATCTAGTGTAACCAACATTAATATATTAAAGTGAGTACTTCGTAAAATATGGCATTGAAATAATTAAGTGAAACCAAAATTAATATACTATAGTGAGTACTTTGTAAAATAATTTATTGAAACTAGAGCTATTACGAAAATCAATATGTCAGATTAAAAGAGAGAGAGAGAGAGAGAGAGAGAGGGAGAGAGAGAGAGGGAGAGGGGAGAGAGCAAGAAGGAGAGTAATTGAGAAAAAGAATGAGATCGAGAGAAAGAGGTACGTAATTATTTTGCTATCATCCAATTCAATGCATACGGCTTTTGATAATGTGTTAGTTTGAAAACGAAAAACTAATTATCATATATATATTTATTTTAATAGGATCGAATTTTTTTACATTTAAATTTTTTAAACTTTATTTATTTTTTTAACTTAAATTATTTATTACTCGTTATTTTAATGTTTCAACATAATAAAACTAAAAATTAAATTTTCTTCACAACAATTTTGTAAACCTTACATTTATTTTAAAACAAAAGTATTATGAGTAAAACCATATGATTTATTGTTGTTGTTCATTCTTCAATATTTTTATTAAAATACAATTTTTTTCATTCTGTATTTTTTTAAAAATTTCTTTAATGTTCAGTCTTATCCTAAATGCGTTCCAAATTTCTCTTATAACAAAATTTAAAAAAAAAAATTGTTTTCAGCACAACTGTCCACTGTTTTTATTGTATTACTGTCAAGTACCCGGTATGCGTAGAAATGCCACTCAAAGAAATAAAGTGTTTGTGTTTTAATTATGTGTTTTGAAGTACTTTGTAGAAAAACAATATTTTGTTTTTGGTTTTACCGTCTGGTGTGTGAGCAGGCCACACACAGCTTACCATGTGAGCAGGCCACACACAGCTGTTCATGTGAGCAGGCCACACATAGCTGACCATGTGAGCAGGCCACACACAGCTGACCATGTGATAAGCATTGATTTTCAAAATTCAGTCCACACTTGTAGTGATTGATCAACCCATGCAATAGCAATATTTTAAATTATATTAAAATAGATCATTTAGTTCATATACAGAAATTTATGGGCTACAACCCCAAACGGAATATTGTAAAATTTATGCACTAATTCAGAAACTTATTTATTATGTCAAATAAAAACTGAAATGTCGCAGTTTGTATTTGATTCAATTCCCTCCTATTCATTCTTTAGCTTTGTTTAAAATTATATTTTAAAGCTCATATAATAAAAAAAAAAAAATTTAGAGCAACTGACCCCAAACAAAAACATTGTAAAATGGTTATACTAATTCAGAAACCTACTTTTTATCTCACACACAAATTGAAATGTCACTATTGGTATTTGATTAAAATACCATCCACCAGTGCATTATTTCTTTTTGAAAGTATATTTATATAGCTCATATAAGAAAAGAAAGAAGGAAAGGCCGCTGGTCTGAAACTGAATGTTCTATATGGATTTACTAATTAAGAACTTTTATGGGCGAGTACATCTCAATTCCCCAAAGTTTTATAGCAATCGGATGAATAGTATAGGAAAGCATACGGAAATAATATCTGTATAGCTAATTATAAAAAGGGTTGGACTGCTATAAAGCTTGAAAATATATTAATTAGATAACAACAATTTGTGTCAATATAACAATATAAGGTAAGCTTTAATGATAATTTTACAGAATACTAAAGTATACGTTTCGGCACATGCCTTCATCAGTACAACAAAGGGACAAATAAGTATAAATTAAATTTACATAATATATATTTACAGATATCCTACCTAAAAAGGGGGAGAAAAAATTGGAGTGGGCGAAAAAAACAGACAGAAGCAAAGTAAAGTAAAGTGTAAAGGAAGAGATTTGAGCAAGAATGTCAAAACCAAACAGGAAAAAAGTCATGGCAGCTAGGTAAAATTGTGAATTTGATTTGTTCCACGTGGAGACAACGTACCACATCCTGTTATTAATTTATTCTCCATGTATATCCTATCTGATGTGCTACTAGAATACATTATACCAGTGAATACGATGCCTGAGATACCATCATGGTTAGGGCTATTGAAATGGTTGGAGACCGGACAGAGAGCTTGTTTATTTATGTTATATAGGTGTTCTCTGAACCGGTCTCGAAGGCGACGACCTGTCTCTCCTACATAAAATTTACCGGACTTTTTGCAAATGGTGGTGCAAATCCCGTTGCGACTTGTGCAGGTAAAGCCGTTTTTTATTTTGAATATTTCCAGCGGGAACATGATCTTGTCAAACTAAATCTCATAGGGACATGTGTTGCAAAGGCTGCGGTTGCAACTTTTGATTCCTTTATGTGCTTTAATAGCAAGGAGGTGGCTTCTAACTAGCATGTCCCTAAGGCTCGTGTCCCCCCAGGAAAGCGAAAAGAGGAGGTTTTCTGAAAATCGCATTGGTGACCGGGTCTGCCATTAGAAATGAGCGGTTTTTCAGAACCAGAAATAGTGCTTTAAAGTTATGGGGACTAAAAGTTAAAATAAATGTACACCTATCCATAGCGTCAGAATGAGTTCTATAGCTAATATAAGGAGGAAAACGAATTTAGGGCCCCTGGCCACAAAAGGAATATTGTAGAGTTGTTGTATAACTTTAAAAACTTACATATTATGTCACACACAAAATTCTATGTCGCGATTTGTATTTGATAAAATTCTATCCACTCAGGCATTAGCTGTTTTCAATTATATTTACATTCCTCATATAAGACAAAACAAGCATAAGGCACATGGCTTAAAACAAAATATTTTAAGTTGGTTGTAATAATTCAAAAACCTTTGCGGGCATGCGCATAACACCTCAACAAAGTTTCATCGCAGTCGTATAGATGGTATAGATGGTATAGATGGTATAGATGGTATAGATGGTATAGATGGTATAGATGGTATAGATGGTATAGATGGTATAGATGGTGTAGATGGTATAGATGGTAGAGATGGTATAGATGGTATAGATGGTATAGATGGTAGAGATGGTATCGATGGTATAGATGGTATAGATGGTATAGATGGTGTAGATGGTATAGATGGTATAGATGGTATAGATGGTAGAGATGGTAGAGATGGTAGAGATGTTGTAGATGGTGTAGATGGTATAGATGGTATAGATGGTATAGATGGTATAGATGGTATAGATGGTATAGATGGTATAGATGGTATAGATGGTGTAGATGGTATAGATGGTATAGATGGTATAGATGGTGTAGATGGTGTAGATGGTGTAGATGGTGTAGATGGTATAGATGGTATAGATGGTAGAGATGGTAGAGATGGTAGAGATGGTAGAGATGGTATAGATGGTATAGATGGTATAGATGGTATAGATGGTAGAGATGGTATAGATGGTATAGATGGTATAGATGGTATAGATGGTATAGATGGTAGAGATGGTATAGATGGTATAGATGGTATAGATGGTATAGATGGTATAGATGGTATAGATGGTATAGATGGTATAGATGGTATAGATGGTATAGATGGTATAGATGGTAGAGATGGTATAGATGGTATAGATGGTATAGATGGTATAGATGGTATAGATGGTATAGATGGTATAGATGGTGTAGATGGTATAGCGGCGCATACGGAAATTATTTTTACATATGTCATATAAGAAAACAAAACAATTTTAGAGCCAACGGCCAAAAAACAGAATATTTTAAAAGTGTGATGTCTTACAAAATGCGTGGGCTTGTTGGCAAAAAGTCAACAAAGTTTTATCGCAATCGCATACATGGTGTAGGATCGCACACGGGACTTACATGCATACATACATGAACAGATATTCATTTGTATTTATATCGATAGTAGCACTGAAATCCTTATAAAAGTAACATTTGCCATATTCAAGAAATTCATTGTAATTGTCAGGAAATCTTAATGCTAAAGCGTTCTGGGAGTTCGTCGGGATTTTCCTTGGCACTGGTCCTTTCCTGATAATCTAACTTGATCATGTACATTCATATAAATAATCTACCTGAAATAGAATAATAAGAAACTTAGTTAAATTGCTTCCCCAGATGCATTTGAAGCTAAGACCCTTCGATTAGAAGAATAAAGCGATATACTGCAATTTATAGTCTGCTCATTGTTTTAAACTATAAAAACAACTGGTCGGAAAAGATGGACAAAATTTGTAAAGACAGTTTTTTGAAAGAAGATTCATTAAGATTATGATTGTATGAATAGTAAATATCTCCCTAAATCCACAACAAACAAGACGTGTATGCTCTGCACGTGCGTGATACTTTCCAAAAAAACTCAATACAATTGCTCCCTTAACTGGCAGATATTAAAAAAGATAGCAATAACTTAGTGCAAAAGTATTGCTTACAGATATCTTTATCTTTAAAAGCTCATATATGTATGCAATTGGTACTCAAATTGTATGCAACTGGTAATGACTTTGCAAACATGCAAACATGCATTCAACTGGTTAATAACAACTCATATATGTATGCAATTGGTAATGACTACTCAAATTGTATGCAACTGGTAATGACTTTGCAAACATGCATTCAACTGGTAATAACAACTCATATATGTATGCAATTGGTAATGACTACTCAAATTGTATGCGACTGGTAATGACTTTGCAAACATGCATTCAACTGGTTAATAACAACTCATATATGTATGCAATTGGTAATGGCTACTCAAATTGTATGCGACTGGTAATGACTTTGCAAACATGCATTCAACTGGTTAATAACAACTCATATATGTATGCAATTGGTAATGACTACTCAAATTGTATGCGACTGGTAATGACTTTGCAAACATGCATTCAACTGGTAATAACAACTCATATATGAACGCAGCTTATAAATCTTCAAGGTCATGAAATCAGAGAGAAAGTGTGTGTTGTGATTTTGGTGACAAATAGGGCTTGGCTGCGAATGAGAATGATTTTTCAGGTCACGAGAGCTTGGGAATTTGAGAGAGAGAGAGAGAGAGAGAGAGAGACAGAGAGAGAGAGACAGAGAGAGGAGAGAGAGACAGAGAGAGAGAGACAGAGAGAGAGAGAGAGAGAGAAAGAGGGAGAGAGAGAGAGAGAGTTTCCCCCTTGAGGTGGGATGGCCAATTGACATCTGACCCAAAAGCACAGGCGGAGATACTCAATCAGCAGTTCCAGTCGGTCTTTGGTGACGGTAGAGAGTACTCTGAGACTGAGTTCCTTCTGAAAACCAAAATGATGAACAGAGCCTATCCTATCATGGGAGATATCCAGATATCAGAACAAGGTGTGTTTGCCCTCCTCAATACCATTAATCCTTACAAAGCATGTGGTCCTGACCACATTAAACCACGAGTGCTCAAAGAATTAGCCAAAGAAATCGCTCCTGCACTGACAATCCTCTTCCAATCGTCACTATGCACAGGAAATGTTCCAGCAGACTGGAGAACAGCGCATGTCACTCCAATTTACAAGAAAGGGGAGCATTCCGACCCTGCCAACTATCGTCCGATATCCCTCACTAGCGTCGTCTGCAAATTGTTGGAGCACATAATCGTAAGCTCTGTCATGAAGCATCTTGAAAGCAAAAATATACTCAATGACTGTCAACATGGCTTCCGAGTCAATAGGTCATGTGAGACCCAGCTTCTCGAATTTGTAGAAGACTTGATGACCAATCTGGAGAACCACAAGCAGACTGACGTGCTAGTAATGGACTTCGCAAAAGCATTTGACCGGGTGAATCATAGTTTGCTTCTACACAAACTCCAGATATATGGGATTCAAGGCACCACTAAAACATGGATCTCTAGCTTCCTCAGCCACCGACGCCAAGCAGTAGTGGTGGGCGGTACAAGCTCCTCCTTTGTCAATGTGAAGTCAGGGGTCCCCCAGGGATCAGTCCTGGGCCCCTGTTTGTTCCTAGCATACATTAATGACCTACCGGAGAAACTGACATCACAGGCAAGACTGTTTGCAGATGACACAGCAGTGTATAGGACGATCGCCAACAGATCTGACCAGGACCAGCTACAACAGGATCTCAATCTGTTAGCTGAGTGGGAGATGAGCTGGGACATGGAATTTCACCCTGCCAAGTGCCAGACACTATCAATCTCTAGAAGTTGTACTCCTCTACACTACCAATACAAACTGCACGGCCATATTCTTGAGCAAGTTTCCTCCGTAAAGTACCTGGGTGTTACCATTCAAAGAGAGGTCCGATGGGATGAACATATTAACAATGTATGTAACCAAGCAAACAAGACCCTAGGGTTCTTAAGGCGAAATCTAAAGATTGGCAACTCCTGTGTGAAAGAAAGAGCATATAAAGCCTTTATCCGTCCGATTTTAGATTATGCATCTTCAGTCTGGGACCCATTTACCCAGAAGAGCATTGACAGGTTGGAGGCGGTCCAGCGACGAGCAGCACGCTTTGTCCTAAACCGCTACAGGAATACCTCAAGTGTTGGCAGCATGCTAGAAACACTAGGCTGGTCACCATTGGAGAAACGACGACGACAATCCAGGCTCTCCATGATGTACAAGATAAATAATGGGCTGGTCCACTGTTCCAGTATTAAACAGAAACTCGTACCTCTCCCCCATAGACAGCGACGAGGCCATGACAGGCAATTCAGGCTCATACCAGCAAGAAGCCAGTATAGGAGCTGCTCATTCCTGCCCAAGACAATCAGGGACTGGAACAATCTTTCAAAAGGAACGGTTGAGGCGACAACACTAGACACATTTGTGTCTATTGCCTCAAGCCTTCAAACCCCCAGTGCATGATTCCCTCACAAAGTGGCACTGGCAATCTGTGAAATTTCCTCATCTACATGCATAGGAGCCAAAATGATCAATAAATTGATCGTGGGCCCTTAAGATATAGAAGAGAAGAAGAAGAGGAGAGAGAGAGAGAGAGAGACAAACCGTCAATGGGTAATGCAATAATAGGTCTATTGTACCTAAAAGCTTTACGAGTAATTTCAACCCGGCGGCTGGCTCCGTCAACTCTGACGACATGACCAAACTTCAATCTCTTGAGAAGAAAAAAGCATTTCATCATCTGCGTATTCTTATTCACAGCCATAGGCGTCTCATCGCCAATCTCAGTGCCACCATTTACCAACTTGAAGATCGCATCCTCTCAATTATTAAAAACATGTAAACTAACTAAAATAAAAATGAGACACTAGGATAGTAACTACTATACTATAGAAACAATTAAAATGGCTATAAAACGAGGACACTTTGCACGTTTTGGCCTATACTACAGGATCAACCCGAGACAGAAAATGAGGCAGGGCAAGGAAGGTGCATCACAGGTCATAGGCGGACCTAAACAGATTGGTTTTAATGGACTTTTTAAAAGTGGACGAGGTTTCACAATGAAGGATATGGAAGGGGAGCTCGTTCAAGAACGTGGGCCCATGGAAGTAGAAGGAGCGTTCACCGATGGGAAAAGTACCGACCTCCCCGAAGACGAGCTTTTCCCGTTTCATAAGTAACACAAATCTAATTGGACACCACCTTCTAATCAATCAAAAGCTTTAGACTTATATATAAAGAGCACGGAATATGACATCAAGAGCCTCTCTTTGCCTCCACTCCCAAAATCAAATATGTATAAAAGAGAATCACTAACAGTCTCAAAGCTGCGCAGTCGTAAAGATATCATCATCAAACCAGCTGACAGGGCTGGAGCTGTTGGTGTGTGGGACAGAGATCTTTACATCAAGGAGGCTCAGAGGCAACTAGAAGACAGCCAGCTCTACCAACCGAGGACGAACAACCCTACCATTGCTTACAACAATTTGTGTGGTATGAGTGCACAATTGCACCCGTAGTTCAATGTTTAGTATGGGTGGACGATGGCTCAAAACAAGTTGATTGTTTGGTATGAGTACATCATTGCTTACAACAAATTGTGTGGTATGATTGCAACATGGCACACAACGTTGAATGCTCAGAATGAGTGCACCATTACGCACGAAAAGTTGATTGTTTGGTATAAGTAAACCATGGCTCACAACAAAATGTTTTTTTTGGTAAGAGTGTGCCATGGCTCACAACAAGTTGATTCTTTGGTATGATTATACCATGGCATGCTGAGTTGAATGTTTAGTATGAGTGCACCATGGATTACAATTGCACTATGGCTCCCAGCATGTTGAAATGTTGGTATGTGTACACCATGGCACACAACAATTTAATCATTTGGTATGCGTACACGATTGCTTGCATCAATTTGAATGGTTGCTATGAGTGTACGCAGCTAACAACAAGTTGATGCTTTTGTTTGAGTGTACCCTCACACGGAACAAGTTGAAAGTTTGGAATGAGTGCACCATGGCTTACAACAAGTTGAATCTTAGGTTTGAGTGCTCTCTGGCAAACAACAAGTTGATGGTTTGGAATGAGTACACCATGGCTTAAAACAAGTTGAATATTAGGTTTGAGTGCTCTCTGGCAAATTAAAAGTTGATGGTTTGGAATGAGTACACCATGGCTTACAATAAATTGAATCTTAGGTTTGATTGCAGTGCACTCTAGCAAACAACACGTTGATGGTTTGGAATAAGTACACCATGGCTTACAATAAATTGAATCTTAGGTTTGAGTGCAGCGCACTCTAGCAAACAACAAGTTGATGGTTTTGAAAGAGAGTACGATGTCTTACAACAAGTTTAATATTTGGTATGAGGGCACTCTGGAACACAACAAGCTGATTGTTTAGAATGAGAGCACCATGGCTTACCACAAGTTGAATGTCTGGTATGAGTGCAAACTGGAACACAACAATCTGATTGGGATAAGTGGACCTTGGCACGCCATGTTGAATCTTTTGCATGAGTACACCATGGCTTACGGCGGTTGAACAGAAGCGTTTGACAGAACTGGTCTGGATATCCCGAGTATTAAAGAAGTTTTGGGTGGCATGAAACTGTTACGGATAGGGGACTTAAAGATGCACACACACCGTCATTCATCGAGTCACGCGTGCTGATGAGGTCAAACCACCTATGGCCTAAGACACAGATTCGATTCTTCTCACTTAACAAGCGTGTCCATTTCAAATGAAATTTAGATGCTGATGTTTTCTCAAACTTTCTTATCCAAAGAGTAAATATGAATTTACAGGAAGATCAAGGTTGATACTGCAAGTCAAAAACCAGGGTAATCATATGTAACTGCCAGGGATCGGGGCAGGTGCAAGTAATGTGATCTTTGTTTTACTTATAGCTCTACCTTTATCTAAGACACGAACAAATATATTTTTTTATGTCTTAGCAAATCATATTGACTTATTTGCTGATCTTCAGATTTGAAAAAAAAAAAAAAAATTGAAAGCATTCTTGTTTAAAATATTTTTCATATCTCTCGTTCTCTAAAATACGGTCGCGTACACCACCACTGTTACGCAAACTTCATCTGACCTGGTTTCAGGCTGCATTATGTTTAGAAAAGCAGATAAGTGAAGGGAATGCCAATTTTAAACATTGTTTATTTGTATGTTTATTAATTTAAAATTTATTTCATTTTCTAAATAAAAATAATAATTAAAAATAATGAAATATAAAAATGAAAAAAAAACATTATTCGCCTACTTCTGTTTTGTTATAGAAAATCTTAGGATAATGATTGCAAGATAGAAAATCTTAGGATAATGATTGCAAGATAGAAAATCTTAGGATAATGATTGCAAGATAGAAAATCCTAACATCTGATTAGAGTTTGATACCATCGTTTAAAACAACTTTTTGCAAAGACATTTAGATGAAATCAAAACTTCCCTGTTTTTAAATCTATAAATCAAACTCACATCCTGTCAGTCCCTGTTTCTGATGATGACATAATTTATTATTTGCCAGTGCTTTGAACGGGGGGGGGGGTGCATCCAGTAGGTCTAATTACACGTAGGGAGACTGAGGGTTGCGTTTGTTATTAGTATGCCGTGTTTAGCACAGGTCTAAAGTAGCAGTAGGCCGCTGCTATTGCACTTTCCAACACCATACCTCCCACTCACCCCACCCCCCAGGAGGTGTAGTCTCTTCCGACACGTGCATTGAAATCTCCAAGAATGATAATTTTGTCAGCTGTCGCTCTGGTTTAGATGACAGATATATATATATTGCCACACCGGGGTATCTCGGAATTTCTTCATGGAATTTTTCAACCCACTCATCAGTTGCAGGTCGCAGAAAAGATATCAACGCTGTGTTGTATGGGGGCTTCTGATGGTAGAGTTAAGGTACCAATCGTCCGCAACTAGAAGGTCGTTGATGGTGTTATGTTTGACTTTGGTTTTAGCTTGAAGCCACATAAAATTGAAAACTAATCCATCTGTGCGGAAACGGATTGGCAAGGCCGTGGTGGAGTGCTTCAACGCATCAGACACGATTGCAAAGTACATTATACTGAAGAGTGTGAGAGCCAGGACACAGCCATGCTTCACACTTTTTTGACAGGGAATGCTTTAGATGACTGACCGTTGTCCAGCACTTGGGCCATCATGCAGCTGACGGATGACGTGGGAGAACTTGCCTGGGCATCCGTAGTTCTTCATGTTTTTCCGGGGTAATATGGGGAGAGACTGCAGAGCCAGGTGGAGATCATCTGTCAAGAAGGGGGCCCAATCAATGAAGCCAGTGGGATAGCCACAGCTGAGACATACATGCTTGCCCAAAAGACAACCTTAGATCACCGACTACAGAAACTATTACCTGTGTGTGGGGGGTGGGGTCTATACTTTTTTTTGCTGGCATTCGTCCGTCAAAACGTCATGATGGTGTAGACTTTGCAATACTAAATCCACAATGCGATGGGATTATTTCTTTTAACATTATAAGCTGGTTCCCAAAATACATAAATATTTAAAATTATATGTAAACGCATAAAATGTTACAATATAAATTGTGGAGCTTAGAAAGATTTTCCGAGAGAAGAGGAGCTCAATAAAATGAAATTGATACAACGAGCCTAACGATTTGGGAACCACTGGTGTACGAAATCCCAAGCTTTCCTCTCCCCCGGCAATTATATTATTTCAGTGACGTCCTCAACACACGCAGTCTAGGATCATCCTATCGACACATTAACAATTAGGACTTCCTGCTAATCACTGAATGCAATAGTCAGCTGATTTGCTTTCATTGTGTTTACCCACTTCATCATCAGCCCAAGGGTTCTAAGACATGGCCCTTGTGGATACCATTTGGCGATTCTGCTCGTTTTAGAACAACTGTTAAGTGGGGTAGCTAGAGATTATGATGTGTACAGCAGTTTCTTTTACTAGTTCGCCGCTACCAACGTTCAAAAATCATCAGTGGTAATTAATACCCATCATGCATATACCATCATTGTATATGTCATGCCATCTGAAAAATATGAAGCTTTTTATTTTTTTTTGCAGTTGACCTAGAATGATGTCGTTGTGTGAGGATGGCCTCCTACGCTAGTTCCCTCTTGATATTTATAACAGATTCATGCCAAACTTGTTATTCCACAAACAAAAATTGTGTGTAATAACTGTTGCTATCAATTAATAACAAATGAAGGAGAAACACGTTTCCATAAAACGTATATTCATTATAACTTTTTTATTTAGAGTTCAATAAAATTATCAAGTTTAAAAAAAGGAAACGTTTTTAATTAATGTTAAGTGTTCCATTGAACGCTAAATGACAAGTGTTCCATTGAACGCTAAATGACAAGTGTTCCATTGAACGCTAAATGACAAGTGTTCCATTGAACGCTAAATGACAAGTGTTCCATTGAACGCTAAATGACAAGTGTTCCATTGAACGCTAAATGACAAGTGTTCCATTGAACGCTAAATGACAAGTAATCCATTGAACGCTAAATGACAAGTGTTTCATTGAACGCTAAATGACAAGTGTTCCATTGAACGCTAAATGACAAGTGTTTCATTGAACGCTAAATGACAAGTGTTCCATTGAACGCTAAATGACAAGTGTTCCATTGAACGCTAAATGACACGTGTTCCATTGAACGCTAAATGACAAGTGTTCCATTGAACGCTAAATGACAAGTGTTCCATTGAACGCTAAATGAATGCAACACAAGCTATAAACCATCTACAAAGGACTCGACAGCACAGTGGTTTTGACTTTTAATAAAACTTGTTGAAATATTGCAGTTACTCAAAACAGAATCTCACCTTTATTGAGAACGAAAACAAAATTTTAACGTTTAGATGTGCAATGTGTTCATATGTATCAAGAATAAAAGTTGACCGACAAAGTGAGGAATCAAAGGATTAATATTTTGTTTCTAGCAATATCACTGCATATAAAAATCTATTAAACAAAATATTTGCTAATGGATGAATGTTGCTTTTAAGAATTACCGTTTGTCGCCTAAATATAGAATAATAGACAAAGATTTAATGATCCCTAATTTTTATATATTTCATATATATCTATATATATTTAAAAGTGAACATTTGTTTGCTTGTTTGTTTGTTGGTTTGTTTGTTCCACATACGTTTCTAAATGGCTTGAAAAGATCTTGACGAAACTTGGCACATATATCCATCATTATCCGGAACGAATTCTTTGGGGCTTTGAAACTTGTATAACATTTTATTTGGGGTTGAGGGCCCTGAATTTCTTTTTTTTTCCTTTTATGAGCTATATAAATAAAATGAACAACAACTACTCCCACTTGAATAGATGGATCTTGACCAAACTTAGTGCAGATACACCTGATTATCCATATTCAAATACCAAAGTGTACTGAACTCATAATATCAATTCCCTTTGCCCGGTGGAACCATTTCATTAGTCCTAATATAAGCTATATAAATATCAATAGGCTTAGACAACGCTATAAGTTCTACGTGAATTGATGTATCTAGAACTAGTATTATAGTAATACCTACATTGATTGCATTGAAATATTGCTGCATTTAAAACGAATAAAATATCCAATACATTCAGGACAGTTCTACACTATTCCAGAAAAGTTGATAAATCTTAAGCAGCTATAGGGATAGCATTTTAGAACCGATTTTAATGGGACGACATTATTATTTATCTGTCTGATTTTTATAGCGCCCCGTATCTCAGGCAAAAATGAATCAGCACAATTATGGTAAAGGCCACCGTTGGGGCCGCTCTTTCAACTTCAATGCACAATAGTTTTTGTAGTGCATTTCGTTGTAGAAAGTTTCGTATTCGAAAAATAATGAAATAAAAAATTCATTTTTTACACGTTTCAAGTAGGATGTTAAATTTAATATAAAATAGGCCCAAAAGTTGTATATTCTTCTAAAGGGGATATATAATGGGATTAAAAAGCCTTTTGAAATGTTAGTTAAGTTCTTCTCATTTCTATACTTCAAGGGGATTTTCTTGAAACATATCCTACCGGGAAAAAATTCCATTGTAAACATGATGACAGCGAGGAACTCGACTCAATAGGGCAGTGGTTTGCAAACTCATTAGTCCAAAGAGCCAAAAATCAGCAACAGGACGTTCAAGATTTATTTAGAGCTCAACTTCCTTTCAAGAACCTCTCAAGATCCATGTTTACGGAGTCAATACTGATTTATGGCACACTGGCTGAACCGCGCTCGGGTCGCTGAAGAGCCGCAATGCGGCACACGAGCCGCAAATTGCCGAACACTGCTGTTGGAGATAAAACATTTCAACCCGCCGGTATTACGATCCGATGCGAATAACGGGATAAACCTGGGATCAGGACCTTATCGGGAAATGGGATCCCATCGGAGAAGAGGATCCCACCTGGGGACGGGACCCCCCATATCCCACATTTTTATAAATTTATTTTTCCTTTCAGAACCAAAGAAAAGACTTCAACGCGTTATAGAACCGCTGATAGAATTCAGTGTAATAACAAGGTAGGAATAGGGGGGGGGCAGCTAGTACCGACCTCTCATTGGAGTTGTCACCTGGGGTGTGAACATTATAATCTAATTTGGCTCAGGCTGCGTATGATATCCTGCATGTAGTCCATTCATGTCTAGTCGTTTTAAATCGTTATGAGGTTATTTATTTACAGTTGAGGAACTTCATTTTTTAGCTGAATGTTCAAAAAAGAAATTCAAATCATATTTGCATTAGTGAAAACAATTTTGAAAGAGCATGTCACATTATTTCTTTACGCTTTACGTGAGTATTAAAAATGAGTAAGTACAAAGCTATTTTATCGGTGATGGAAGTGTTGATTGACAGAAGCATTGTCTCATGCTTAAATTGAAGTAGAATATAGTGACTGAAATTATTTTAGACACAGCAAATGAGAATAGACAAAGTTGATCAGAAACGATTCTTTTACTGACCAAACTAGAAAGACGTCCACTTAATTTTAAAATATCCCTAAATCGCGAAATTGAGCTATTGTGCAAATAACATGAAGCCTCACTTGCACAATGGGAATAATGAATTTAAGAGGGATTATTTGATTGTATTAGATATTAAAAATGAGTTATCACCGAGCTAATATCAAATATTTCTGTAACATAAAAATAATAAACGTTAGCATTTTCTCCTCATTAATAATAGATTTTACCAAAATAATATGTTACCACTGGCTACTCACTAGTAATAGTTGTTTTAAGTGGCTACTCACTAGTAATAGTTGTTACAAGTGGCTACTCACTAGTAATAGTTGCTACAAGTGGCTACTCACTAGTAATAGTTGCTACAAGTGGCTACTCACTAGTAATAGTTGCTACAAGTGGCTACTCACTAGTAATAGTTGTTACATGTGGCTTCTCTTATCCTTCCACGCCATTCAAACACAAAACCCGTCCACTTCCATGATTGCCAATACCTACTTGTCTAATGGAAACCTTTCCCGGAACCAACACCGACATATCCCATAGAGAATTTTTCCATGGATCAACACCAACGTGTGTGTTTGACATACGTTTCCGAGACAAACACCAACTTGTGTGATTGTCACGTTTTCCCGGGACCAACACCAACTTGTGTGATTGACACCTTTTCCCGGGACCAACACCAACTTGTGTGATTGACACCTTTTCCCGGGACCAACACCAACTTGTGTGATTGACACCTTTTCCCGGGACCAACACCAACTTGTGTGATTGACACCATTTCCCGGGACCAACACCAACGTGTGTGTTTGACATTTGTTCCCGAGACAAACACCAACTTGTGTGATTGTCACCTTTTCGCGGGACCAACACCAACTTGTGTGATTGACACCTTTTCCCGGGACCAACACCAACGTGTGTGATTGACACCTTTTCCCGGGACCAACGCCAACGTTTCTGTGTGACACTTTTTTTTCCCCGAGAACAACACCGACTATGCCTTCAACATCAATAAGTCAACCGATCACCGCTTAAGCATCACCTTATCTCACTCAAGCTCTATTTATGTTTTGCATTATAATTAATCTTTAAAAATAACAAGACTTATCCAACTCATAATGTATCCACCAGAAATGAACTATATTATTATATTTTGTTATCATTATGTGAACATATCGTCACCATCATCATCATCAGTGGCGCTACAGCCAATGTAGAGCCCTAGCCTGCTCCACCACATCCTTCCATACGGATCGACCCATGGCCTTCCGCCTCCGTGCGCGAACCTTCAACTGGTGTAAATCCATCTCCACATTGTTGATCTATCTCAGCCTTGGGCAACCAGTGGGTCTTCTGCCCCAGGTTTCTGCCTGTATATCCCTTTTTCTGCTCTACATTCTTACATCCATTTAAAATGTACTGCCAAGCAGAGTCTGCCTTTTTATTGTTGCGACTATGGGTGGGTCTTTGTACTATTGGTATTGCTCTTGGTTTTTACGGATTCTCCAGATATCATTTTCAATCATTGGGCCGTATATGCTTCTGAGCATTTTCCTGTCCCATGTATTGAGAGGGTTCTCTGCATTTTTGGTAAGGGTCCAAGTAGCGTGTTATGGTTCCACTCGTGCTCACGCGTAAGCTTCTAATAACTTTGTTCTAGCGTGATGTTAAAAATGGATACATGAGAGTGAGTCTCCTTGTCTGAGGCCATAATTTACTGGAAATTCACTTGAGTATTCTCCCTGCTCTTTGATTCTACTTTTGGAGTTAGCCATCGTCATATTTACGAGCCGAGTAAGCTTGTTATAGACTCCAAGTTCTTGCAGAGCGTTGTATGAGTACTTCCTGTCTACCCTATCATATGCTGTTTTTTTTTTATCCACGTATAGTTGGTGTAAATCGATGTTATATTCGTAAAATTTCTCTAGGAGACATCTAATAGTTAAAATATTATCCGTAGTTGACCTATTCTGTCGGAATCCGCACTGGTAATCCCCTAGGATCTGTTAACTATACCATTCCAGGTTTTCTTGCTACAAGTTTAGTGAGGATTTTTCAAATTACATTAAGGATGGAGATTCCTCTGTAGCTTGAGCAGTACAGCTAAGATGTTGTTGGTTTTTTTTTTTTTTTTTTTTTTTTTTTTTTTTTTTTTTTGTGAATAGGGTTTATGAGTGCAGTGTCCCATTCTACTGGTATTTTTTCCTCCTGCCAGATTCTGAATAAGAGGTCGTGTATTGGCCTATGCAGATCTTGACCACCTCGCCTTATCAGTTCTGCAGAGATAAGTTCGATTCCTTGGGCTTTTTTTATTTTCCTAGTGAAAAATCACATCTTTCATTGCATTTAATTTTGGTTGGTTGACAAGTGTATCCGGTCCTCATTGTGGTAGAGCTTAATTCTCATTGGTTCCTCCTATTGAGCCATTCAGTAAGTTTTCAAAGTGTTGTGCGCATCTCTCTAGTCCTCTACTGCTTTGTTTATCGTGGATGCTAAAATATATTTTTTTTTTATATTTGATTCTTACAAGTATGTGGTCTGTGTCTATGCCTGCCCCTCTACATCTTTCTACATCTAATATGTCTGAGCCGTGCCTCCGGTCAATGAGTACATCATTGTGCGCACACACTTGATAGAAATGATGTATTTGGATTTATGATTTACTACATCCATTAGCAGAGTATAAGAGTCGTAGTATCGTAAATAAATAAATAAATATATATATATATATATATATATATATATATATATATAT
>CAXITT010000104.1:723676-834085 GCA_964033795.1 Lymnaea stagnalis | reverse complement strand
ATATATATATATATATATAATATTATTATATATATATATATATAATTATTATAGTTCTAAATATATATATATGTATATATATATATATTTATATACTATTATCAAATTTTATTCATTAGGGTGGTTCCATGAACAGTTATGAGAATCACTGTTTTCGTTGCACAGTTGTCTTGGTGTGTGGAATGTAATTTTGCGATAAGCAAGCTTGGTGTGCCGATTAGAGGATATGCAGAGACAGAAAAAGATAGTCTGCCATATTTTCCATTTAATGCATATTAGCTGTGTTACTCAGGGTTGAAATGGCTAGAAAGACATTGCCATTGTATGCTTGTAATTAGTTTTTGTAGTGTTGCGTTTGTTTTAAATGTGGTAAATTATTGATTTTTTTGCTCTTGTACCGCACTTCGAGCCTTTGGGGATGAAGCGTGTTTTTGAAATAAACTTTATTATAATTATTATTAAAAATAAACCGTCTCAGTTGATATAATGATCCGAGTGTGTAAGTCTCTCTCACGTACACACTCTGATCGTTATATTTACATAAACACTTTTAATGTCGTGACCTAGATCTAATTTTTAGCAATGATGGTTCTAGGTTTAACGACACACAACTTGGAATATTCTTTTGAAATAGTACGTCTCCCATTACTGTGCTGTTCGGGTATTTGGTACTAAAAGAATCAAGACATTTCATAGAACGTAAATGATTCAAAGAGGAACATTACGGAATCAATCGTCTTTCTCTAGCCCAACACGCACCATGGGGCTTTTCATACCATGTATGCTACGTTGTGGCCTACATTGAGTCAATCGTGCTACCTATTGGCCTACATTGAGTCAATCGTGCTACCTAGTGGTGTACATTGATCCAATCGTGCTACCTATTGGCCTACATTGAGTCAATCGTGCAACCTATTGGCCTACATTGATTCAATCGTCCTACCTATTGGCCTACATTGAGTCAATCGTGCTACCTATTGGCCTACATTGAGTCAATCGTGCTACCTATTGGCCTACATTGATTCAATCGTCCTACCTATTGGCCTACATTGAGTCAATCGTGCAACCTATTGGCCTACATTGATTCAATCGTCCTACCTATTGGCCTACATTGAGTCAATCGTGCTACCTAGTGGCGTACATTGATCCAATCGTGCTACCTATTGGCCTACATTGAGTCAATCGTGCTACCTATTGGCCTACATTGATTCAATCGTGCAACCTATTGGCCTACATTGATTCAATCGTCCTACCTATTGGCCTACATTGAGTCAATCGTCCTACCTATTGGCCTACATTGAGTCAATCGTGCAACCTATTGGCCTACATTGATTCAATCGTCCTACCTATTGGCCTACATTGAGTCAATCGTGCTACCTAGTGGCGTACATTGATCCAATCGTGCTACCTATTGGCCTACATTGATTCAATCGTGCTACCTATTGGCCTACATTGATTCAATCGTGCAACCTATTGGCCTACATTGATTCAATCGTGCTACCTATTGGCCTACATTGATTCAATCGTGCTACTAGGTGCCATAAATTGCTTAAATCGTGCTACCCAGTGGCGCACAGTCAGTCAATCGTGCTATCCAGTGGCGCACAGTGAGTCAATCGTGCTACCCAGTGGCGTAAATTTTTGCAATCATGTTGCCCATATGCGTACATTCCGTCCATTGTGCTACCAAGTGAAGTACATTGAGTCAAAGCTATCTTCTTATGTGCCATCCAGTTGCGTACGTTGAGTCAATGGCACCTCCTTACGTGCTACCCAGGGGCGTACTTTGTGTCAATGGCACCTCCTTAAGTGCTACCCAGGGGCGTACTTTGTGTCAATGGCAACTCCTTACGTGCTACCCAGGGGCGTACTTTATGTCAATGGTTCCTCCTTACGTGCTATTCATGGGCGTACATTGAGTCAATGGCTACTGGTCAATCTCCTAAAATTGTACAACTCCAAACAACTATTAAATAATGTTGGTAAAGAACAATGACAATATAGCCAAACACTTGGAAGGCGCACCCTTCTCCACTGTGATAGTTACTCCCACGGGTCCATGTCCATGAGTCTACACTATACATTTATGGCAAGCTTAACTATAGAGATGAACATTAGGAAAAGTCTACTGGATCCGGCTCAGGATGATGAGCTTTGGATAACTTGTAATTATGAACACGTGGAATAGAAGAGTGTACTCGGATTCTTGTTGGAACATGTACATTTGGTTAGAGGCACAACAATTCATCGCTAAGCAGCTGTTGATAAAATGAAATTTGTATCGACATAAAAAAGGAGGGCATGAACGACATACGTTTTTATTAAATGGAAATTACGGGAAATTCCAACGAATCTATATTTACAACTGGTCATTTCGTTTAGTTCACCAAACTGCGTTGAAATTTGCTGCGTGCTCTATCTGCTCATATGAAGCAGATAGGGTCAAAAATAAAACACGATCAAGGTCATAGTAAAACTGATACAAAATCTGTGCGCTTAATGACACCATATTGTGTTACAGACAGGTGGTTGGTGTTATGTGACTAGACGTCACGATGCAGCTGGACGCTTGCTTCAACTTACTCGTAAGGTCAGCTAGAAGACGGCGCGTTTGCTCTGCCTGTCACGTGATAAGCATCGTTGGGGACAGATCGCAGAGACGGTGGGCTTTACGCTCAGTGGACTGAGTGAAAAGTACGTAGGTTCTGCTAAAGAGTGACGTGGATCATGTGGGACAGCCTGGCGTGGGCAGCGGGCGCTACACTTAGCTGGCCCGGGTGAGAAATGGGTAGGTTCTGTGATAGAGGGTCCGTGTAGAGGGGTGGGGGATATCTAGAGGTCCGATCGAACAATGGAAGCCCTGTAAGGACGTTGATATCTTAGCTAACAAGACAACGCAGGACTTCAATGTAACATTATTAAAATAATAAATATTTGAATGCTGTACATATAGTAACGGATGGTGTCACTTATACCAACCAGTGTGTCGAATGTCCTTTTGGGCATGTAATCATATTGCGAGACAAAGCCGTAACAGATGCCCTACAAAATGTCCCTTTCTTGATCCTCATAGCTGTAGCTTTGAGAATTGCCTCATCAAAAAAACATAACGAACATGTTTGACTATATCAGTTTTTCATTTAAAGACATCTAACGTTTCGAAAGTCTTGACTGTCCCATTGTAGATTGCAAACATTTATTGATATATCGTGTGTTTTTTTTTTAAATCTTGTCCCATACAAAACTACGGATACAGATGATTAGCATGGATCCCCGAAAGACTTTTTCAATTGTATTTGAAAAAGTTGGTGAATTTAAGACAACATTATCTGCAAGGCTGCAAGAGGAATCCCATACAATATTCACTCTTCTCCTCAACGGCACCACTGCAACACGCGCACAGATGTATGGCTTAAGTCACTTCCAGTTTTTATGTGGGCTTCCAATTCTTCAATTTCCTCTACTAATTTGGTATTTTTAAGAATGTCAGGCTGTCAACATCAGAGGAATCAAGAGGATCAGTTTGTTGGCTTGGAGGCAGTATTTTTAATGAGCACTAGCAACCGTATGGTAAAATCTAAACATGGAATTATTGATTACTAGCCACCATATGTTAAAATGACGTCGAAGCATTGATCCATTGAACTTGTTCTGTGCGCCGTCATCTATTTGGTGGATTCGATTTGTATACTCAATGTGACCTGTTGGATACATTCTTAAACAATAGAAAGTTATTATCTTAAATTATACACTACTATATTTTAATTGATATGTATTTAAATTTAACAATGCAAATTGTTGGAAAATACTACTTGTTATTAATTAATTTCTTCACAAACAAAGTCTACTTTGGGGAGGAAATAAAGTAATTGTGTTACACATTATTTGCTGTGTAATGAAGGGAAAAGTTTAGGAAAGTAAGAAACACAATTTAACCAGTCTGATACTCAAGGGTAATTGTTTTGGCCCTATAAAATATTTTAATGTATCTGCTTGCTTATTATAATTATATCTTTTAATAAATAATGAACAGCGATATATTGATTCACCTTGTTTCAGCTGACTGTGTGGTACATGTTGTAAAGGGTTCTCCTTTTAATTTAACCTGCCTAACGGAAAGAAACCGGTTTAATTGGACTGCATCCAGGCTGGACACGAAAGAAGAATACACTTTTCTTAGTTGCCCTGACGAATGCACTGGCATGGTCAGAAGAGGTGTCGTAGGGAATTCAGTCAAAGACGGAGACTTTTTTCAAAAATACGCTGCACGTGTTGCAGGCTGACAACGATTTGAATGGACTTCATAACTTCCGATGCCAAAGTCTCGACAACAATTCTTTAGCAGAGCCTTGCCACAATGTTTTGATTGATGGTAAGTTCAATATCTCCCTTTAGAATATTTTAATACAATTAGAAGAGGATTAAATTCATAAAACTAATTTATGATTCACTAATTGATTATTCACTAATTTATGATTCACTTATTTATTCTTCAATAATTTATGATTCACTGATTTATGATTCATTAATTATGAGTCACCAGTTATGATTCACTAATTCATTATTTACTAATTGATGATTCATTAATTTATGTTTCATTAATTGATGATTTACTGATTGATAATTCTCTAATTTATGATTCCCTTATTTATTTTTTACTAATTGGTAATGATTAACTTAATTGATTTTTTTCACTCATTTACATTACGGTTGAAATTATTATATGATATACCTTTTCTAAAAATCGTTTAAACAAAACAAATTACATCTGATTGCAATAAAAATGAAAACACACATTGGTAGCTTGTTGATGTATAAAACAACCTCCTATATGCCTTTAGACGATCTCCCTCACGCCTCATAATTAAAACCCATCGGCCTCTTGCTGGCCAACACTGGACTCCCACTGGCCTGCAAATGGACTCCCACATGTCTCCTACTGTTCCCCACATAAAATCAGTTTAATACGGGCCCCCTATGGACTCTCATCGGTCTCCTAATGACCACCATGTGTACTTCCACTGGTCTCCTACAAACCCCCTATCCTATGGACTCCCACTGGTCTCCTACAGCCCCCTTATCATATGTACTCCCACTGGTCTCCTACAGCCACTTATCCTATCTACTTCCACTGGTCTCCTAAAGCCACCTATCCTATGTACTTCCACTGGTCTCCTAAAGCCACCTATCCTATGGACTCCCACTGGTCTCCTACAGCCCCCTTATCATATGTACCCCCACTGGTCTCCTACAGCCACTTATCCTATGTACTTCCACTGGTCTCCTAAAGCCACCTATCCTATGTACTTCCACTGGTCTCCTAAAGCCACCTATCTTATGTACTCCCACTGGTCTCCTACAGCCCCCTATCCTTTGTGCTCCTACTGGTCTCCTAATCGCGTCCCTTTGTACTTCCGCTGGTCTGCTACTGGCCTCCTAATGTACTCCCACCGGTCTCCTACTGGCCCAAAATTGAATTTTCACTAGCCTCCAACTGGCTCAAATGGACTCTCACTGGCCTCCTAGAGGCCTTCCAATGGACTCCCAAAAGCTTAAACATAAATAATTGTTTTTTTTTAATAGTTTCAAAAGGGAGAAGCACCAATTTTTAGGTTTTCATTTAGCATTTTTAAGAGAAAAAAAAAGAAAATAAGAGAGGGCGCTAAAACCAGACAAAAACAAAGGAAAGAGGAGTGAAAAGGAAGGAATTTTTAAAAATATTTTTTTAGGTAGGATATGTATATTTATATTCTGTAAATTTAATTTATACTTATTTAGATGGGGCTTTCACTTACGTATATATATATATATATATATATATATATATATATATATATATATATATATATATATATATATATANTATATATATATATATATATATATGGAATTCCTTCAAATCGATTTTATCTCTAAACACTTGTAGAGAGTCCTCGAATAAGTCTTCTCATTAGACTGAATTCCAAACGATAACGTTAATGACAACACAGATGCAGTCTCCAAGGGAAATAAGTAAGTTATTGCCTCATTTCGACTTCACGTTCTGCGTGGATGTAGTACAATTATAACCGTTGAAAAAAAAAAAGAGTAAATTGTTTAATATTTCAAAGGGTTTTACATATTCGATTAATGGATCATTTACCTAATCAATATTACAATAAAAGAAATATTTACCTCATCAATATTACAATAAAAGAAATATTTACCTGATCAAATTTACAATAAAAGAAATAATTACCTCAACTATATTACAATAAAAGAAATATTTACCTCATCAAATTTACAATAAAAGAAATATTTACCTCATCTATATTACAATAAAAGATATATTTACCTCATCTATATTACAATAAAAGAAATATTTACCTCATTTATATTACAATACAAGAAATATTTACCTCATCTATATTACAATAAAAGAAATATTTACCTCATCTATATTACAAAAAAATGACATATTTAAATTGACAAAAGCTTCGGTCGCAGGTAACGCCGACTTGATGTTCTATTCAATAAATAATTTCTCATTGATTTAATCTTTTGATTTCACACTCTTTTTAAAATATTAATCTGTTGATCTCAGAATTTTAACTTTCATCTTTTGTTATAACACATACTTTTTTTCAAAATCATCTGTTGATCTAAAATTGGATTTTTAAGATTGATCTATATAATCTAACACTGACTCGTTAACATTCATCAGATGATATAATTTTGATTTTTTAATATTCATATATTGATGTAAGTCTGCTTGAGTGAACTGACGAAGTCTTTGCAACACTTGACATCTGAAGTTGCCTATTTCATTTAAATCGTTTCAAACTCTCTACACCTGTGTTATCAAATAAGTCTTTACATTGGTCTGCATTCCCTACAACACCGTTAATGACAACACCAGAGCTTTCTTGAAGGCGAATGAGAAACGTAGTTTGTCCTTACTAATACTCGTAATTCCTTTTTGCAGTACAATTAAAACTGTTTTAAAATTTATGGTCAATTATTGAATATTTAGAAGGACAATAAATATCCAAATATGGGGATCATTTACCTTACCTATTATACAATAAAATAAAAGTTTAACTTATCTATATTACACTAAAATGACATATGTACATTGTCAATAGCTTCGGTCGCAGGTGACGCACGCTTTTGATTTAATACTGACTTTTTAATTTTCATCTCTTGATTTTACTCAAAATGTTTAACATTGACATTTTGATCTTGCAATAATTTTTTTTTCTCATTCCTTTTTTAATCTAATACTCATTTTACGACATTGATTTATTGATCTAAAACTGCAAGGTGGTGCTGAACAATTGTTGGCAACATATTTGCAACTGAAATAAGTAATTGATTCAACGCGATGTTAGCCAACAAAAAAAAAATAAAGTACAGAGTTTTCTCAAATTTATCTCCACCATTGGCAGAATTCCTAATGATACATTTTAGGGAACGCCGTCGCAGTGACATACATCAAAATTACCCTACCTATATAAGAAATAAAGATTTACTTTATCTATATTACAATAAAATGACAGATGTTCATTGACTATGTCTTTGGTTGCAGGTGACGCTTACTTGATATTTTATTCAATGAAATATTTTCATGTTTATATTCATTGATCTAATGCTGCCTTTTTTATAATCATCTGTGTATCTGTCTAACTCAGGCTTATATTCATTAACTCAGAATTCAAACATTCATTATGTTGATTTATTTATAATTTTTTAACAATTCGTCCCCCTAGAATAACAATGTTTTATTTGACCTTATTAAATTTTTTTTTATCGAAGTTGTTGTTGTTTTATGTTGATATTATCAATACAAGGTATGATCATTAAAATGAAGGTTCTAGGTATTGATTTTGATTTTATAGGAATTTTGAAATTTCCGATAGAACCTTGTGATTCTGAAAATGAATGAAATCTCCATATGGAGATATGGTGCCAAACAGCTGAATAAATTTATTTTCCATTTTAAACCTATCTGGTGTGTTACTGCATGAAATCAATGCCGTAATGGTTACATCCAAAGCACCTTTACGTTCTTTTTGGTTGAAATGAGAAGAGACCGGGGAAGGTTTACATTGCTCAATATCCCTTAGATGTTCAGTAAACCAATCAGCCAATCTTCTCCCAGTTTCCCCTATGTAACTTGATTGGCATCTACGGCAAACAATCGCATATATTAGATTTCTGCTGACACAGGTGAAACCCTCTTTAATGGTAAAGGTACCTTTAGGGAGGCCAATACTTTCAGTTTGGAGTGTAAAGGGACAAGTTCTGCAGCGGCCTCTTAAGCATGGTTTAGTACCAACGTAAGACGGTTCAGATCGAAGGCGACTATGAACCAGAAGGTCACCTAGATTTCTGTCCCGTCTAAAGACAATCAGTGGAGGGGATGAGAAAACCCTGTTGGTATCAGGGTCAGCAAGAAGTATGCTACGATTTTTTAGGAATATTTTTTTGGCAGTTAAATTGTGAGGGTGGTAGGTTAGTATAAGTTTGGTACGATCCTCATTGTTGTTAGGGCGAGTTTTGAAAGCCTCTTTACGTGTGATCGTGCTGATGCGATCTAGTGCTGCGACCAGAGTAGTTTCAGGATAGGATCTGGAGCGGAAGAAATCCAGGGATATATTTGATTCTGAAAATGCGATTTCACTTTAGAATAACAAGGTTCTATTTATTTATCTTTATGATTTAAGCAGTTCCTTTCAAGATGAAATATATATTCATTATTTAGATCATAAATACTAACAAGACAAAATCATTTAACAATTATATTTAAAATATAGACAGAAAATATTTCCTTGTTTATGATTTCTTTGTATAAATTTGTTATTACAAACTCAGATATAAATATTAATTAGACAATAACGTGGTTGACACACAAACTTGAAGTTTCTGCATTATTTTCATTCAAAACCAGTTACTATACTACATAATTATGTTGCTATCGTATTGCCTGTCTAACTCGGGCATGAACGTGATCACTTCTCTAAAATCTGTTTTCTTAGCTTCAGACAGTTTATTAGATGACATTGCTGTCTTTGGTTGAGGCAACAATACTTGCGTTGATTTCACTGGGACAGAACTTCTCGTGCTTTTAGGTTTGCTTATGTTGATGTTTTCAAATGCTATGTCCATATGGCTAAATCTACAACCAACCAATGGCTCATTTGTAAATTTCAGTACTCGGTACACATACTTTGCAACATTTTACACTCTGGGATTGAAACTTAGCAATCAGTACTGTAGTACGTGTTTTAAAATCTTTGAAATGATTTGGCCTCAATGCTTCATAATTTTATAAGGTTTCTGCTGTTTACATATTTAGGGACTCTTATTAGACTTAGTGGTGAAAACACTTCACATGGTAATGGATAATATTAGTCACTGCTATCAGTATCATATTAGTCACTGCTATCAGTATCATATTAGTCATTGGTATCAGTATCATATTAGTCACTGCTATCAGTATCATATTCGTCATGCTATCAGTATCATATTCGCCATGCTATCAGTATCGTATTCGCCATGCTATCAGTATCATATTCGCCATGATATCAGTATCATATTCGCAATGCTATCAGTATCGTATTCGCCATGCTATCAGTATCATAATCACCATGCTATCAGTATCATATTCGCCATGCTATCAGTATCATATTCGTCATGCTATTAGTATCATATTCGCCATGCTATCAGTATCATATTCGCCATGCTATCAGTATCATATTCGCCATGCTATCAGTATCATATTCGTCATGCTATCAGTATTATATTCGCCATGCTATCAGTATCATATTCGCCATGCTATCAGTATCATATTCGCCATGCTATCAGTATCATATTCGTCATGCTATCAGTATCATATTCGCCATGCTATCAGTATCATATTCGCCATGCTATCAGTATCATATTCGCCATGCTATCAGTATCATATTCGCCATGCTATCAGTATCATATTCGCCATGCTATCAGTATCATATTCGCCATGCTATCAGTATCATATTCGCCATGCTATCAGTATCATATTCGCCATGCTATCAGTATCATATTCGCCATGCTATCAGTATCATATTCGCCATGCTATCAGTATCATATTCGCCATGCTATCAGTATCATATTCGCCATGCTATCAGTATCATATTCGCCATGCTATCAGTATCATATTCGCCATGCTATCAGTATCATATTCGCCATGCTATCAGTATCATATTCGCCATGCTATCAGTATCATATTCGCCATGCTATCAGTATCATATTCGCCATGCTATCAGTATCATATTCGCCATGCTATCAGTATCATATTCGCCATGCTATCAGTATCATATTCGCCATGCTATCAGTATCATATTCGCCATGCTATCAGTATCATATTCGCCATGCTATCAGTATCATATTCGCCATGCTATCAGTATCATATTCGCCATGCTATCAGTATCATATTCGCCATGCTATCAGTATCATATTCGCCATGCTATCAGTATCATATTCGCCATGCTATCAGTATCATATTCGCCATGCTATCAGTATCATATTCGCCATGCTATCAGTATCATATTCGCCATGCTATCAGTATCATATTCGCCATGCTATCAGTATCATATTCGCCATGCTATCAGTATCATATTCGCCATGCTATCAGTATCATATTCGCCATGCTATCAGTATCATATTCGCCATGCTATCAGTATCATATTCGCCATGCTATCAGTATCATATTCGCCATGCTATCAGTATCATATTCGCCATGCTATCAGTATCATATTCGCCATGCTATCAGTATCATATTCGCCATGCTATCAGTATCATATTCGCCATGCTATCAGTATCATATTCGCCATTTCTATCAGTATCATATTCGCCATTGCTATCAGTATCATATTCGCCATGCTATCAGTATCATATTCGCAATGCTATCAGTATCATATTCGCCATGCTATCAGTATCATATTCGCCATGCTATCAGTATCATATTCGCCATGCTATCAGCATCATATTCGCCATGCTATCAGTATCATATTCGCCATGCTATCAGTATCATATTAGCCATTGCTATCAGTATCATATTCGCCATTGCTCTCAGTATCATATTCGCCATGCTATCAGTATCATATTCACCATGCTATCAGTATCATATTCGCCATGCTATCAGTATCATATTCGCCATGCTATCAGTATCATATTCGCCATGTTATCAGTATCATATTCGCCATGCTATCAGTATCATATTCGCCATTGCTATCAGTATCATATTCGCCATTGCTATCAGTATCATATTCGCCATGCTATCAGTATCATATTCGCCATTGCTATCAGTATCATATTCGCCATGCTATCAGTATCATATTCGCCATGCTATCAGTATCATATTCGCCATGCTATCAGTATCATATTCGCCATGCTATCAGTATCATATTCGCCATGCTATCAGTATCATATTCGCCATGCTATCAGTATCATATTCGCCATGCTATCAGTATCATATTCGCCATGCTATCAGTATCATATTCGCCATGCTATCAGTATCATATTCGCCATGCTATCAGTATCATATTCGCCATGCTATCAGTATCATATTCGCCATGCTATCAGTATCATATTCGCCATGCTATCAGTATCATATTCGCCATGCTATCAGTATCATATTCGCCATGCTATCAGTATCATATTCGCCATGCTATCAGTATCATATTCGCCATGCTATCAGTATCATATTCGCCATGCTATCAGTATCATATTCGCCATGCTATCAGTATCATATTCGCCATGCTATCAGTATCATATTCGCCATGCTATCAGTATCATATTCGCCATGCTATCAGTATCATATTCGCCATGCTATCAGTATCATATTCGCCATGCTATCAGTATCATATTCGCCATGCTATCAGTATCATATTCGCCATGCTATCAGTATCATATTCGCCATGCTATCAGTATCATATTCGCCATGCTATCAGTATCATATTCGCCATGCTATCAGTATCATATTCGCCATGCTATCAGTATCATATTCGCCATGCTATCAGTATCATATTCGCCATGCTATCAGTATCATATTCGCCATGCTATCAGTATCATATTCGCCATGCTATCAGTATCATATTCGCCATGCTATCAGTATCATATTCGCCATGCTATCAGTATCATATTCGCCATGCTATCAGTATCATATTCGCCATGCTATCAGTATCATATTCGCCATGCTATCAGTATCATATTCGCCATGCTATCAGTATCATATTCGCCATGCTATCAGTATCATATTCGCCATGCTATCAGTATCATATTCGCCATTGCTATCAGTATCATATTCGCCATTGCTATCAGTATCATATTCGCCATGCTATCAGTATCATATTCGCCATGCTATCAGTATCATATTCGCCATGCTATCAGTATCATATTCGATATGCTATCAGCATCATATTCGCCATGCTATCAGTATCATATTCGCCATGCTATCAGTATCATATTCGCCATGCTATCAGCATCATATTCGCCATGCTATCAGCATCATATTCGCCATGCTATCAGCATCATATTCGCCATGCTATCAGTATCATATTCGCCATGCTATCAGTATCATATTCGCCATGCTATCAGTATCATATTCGCCATGCTATCAGCATCATATTCGCCATGCTATCAGCATCATATTCGCCATGCTATCAGTATCATATTCGCCATGCTATCAGCATCATATTCGCCATGCTATCAGTATCATATTCGCCATGCTATCAATATCATATTCGCCATGCTATCAGCATCATATTCGCCATGCTATCAGCATCATATTCGCCATGCTATTAGTATCATATTCGCCATGCTATCAGTATCATATTCGCCATGCTATCAGTATCATATTTGCCATGCTATCAGTATCATATTCGCTTGACGAAGAGCTTAAAAAACTATTTGCTAGTGATAATATAAAATAAGTAAAACAAAGTTGGGTTAAAACTTTTTTTTTTAAAAGGAACGAAACAAAACAAAGTTGTTGTTTTTTCTTGTTTCGTTGCGTTGTTGATTTAAGACTAAGTGATATACATTCACTTGTCACTCTAACTCAGAATTTGTAACAGTCATCTGTTGATCTAACTAAAATTTTAGCGATCATCTTTCTATATAACATTGAAGTCTGTTACATTTCACTCTATTTAATCTAACATTTAATTGCTAATATTCATCTGTCGTTCTTATTCAGTTTTTTTTTTTAACATTTATCTTTAGATGTAAATCTGCAAGCTTGTACTGAAGATTATTGACAACTTTTTAGGTTCTGAAGTTACGTAATTCGTTCAAATCAATTTTAGCTCCCAAAACTTGTAGAGTGTTCTCAAATGAGTCTCGCCATTTGTCTGAATTCCCTACCCTGCCCTTAATGACAACGCCAGTGCAATCTTGAAGGCAAATAATAAAGTTATTATGTCCTTACTAGTTCGCGTAATTACATAATGCAGAACAATTAAAACCGTTTTTTTTTTTAATTTTACTCAGTTTTTTAATATAAAGAATGACGATACATATCCAAATATTAGGATATTTTACATTTCTACATCGCAATAAAATAATTTTACCTTATCCATATTACAATAAATGACATAATTACTTTAACAATAACTTTGGTCTCAGGAGACGCATACTTAATTTTATATTCAATGAATATTTTCTCATTGTTTATTTTTTATCTGTTGATTTAAAACTAAATTTTATACATTCATTTTTCCCTTTAACTCAGAATTTTTAACAGTCATCTTTTGAGCTTAATACATTTTTAACAATCATCTAACTCTTACTTTTAACATTCATATGTTGGCCTAATAATTCATTTTATACAATATTCTTTCGATTAATGTCTGAGCTTTTCGCATTCAATTCTCGATCTAACTCAGAATTTCTAAAAAAATCACCTGTTAAACCAACTAAGTTTTTGAACATTTACATTGATGTATTTAGCACTATAGTTTCCACATTGATCTGCTGATCTAATACTAATTTCACTACATTCAGTTATTTATCTAACACTGCAAAGTCGTGCTGAAGAATTGTTGGCAACCTATTTGTATCTTAATTGAAGTAATTTATTCAACTCGATGTTAGCTGTCACAAAAAAAAAAAAAAAAAAAAAAAAAAAACTTACGAGTGTTCTCAAATTAGACTCAACATTTGGAAAAATTGCCTATGATGCATGTTGTCCTACGCCGTTTCGAAGACAATACATATTAAGATATAGATCAATTTTACTATATCTTTTAAAGAATAAATTGATGATTTACCTGATCAATATTACAATGCAATGACCGATGTAAGGTAACAAAAGCTTTAATCGCAGATGACGTTTACTTCATATTTTATTCAACAAATATTTTCTCTAGATTATTTCCATTACTTAAATAATAGTGCCTATTTAACAAGCACTTGTTGGACTGAGAATTTATTTAACTTATTTATTTATCTAACACTGCAAAGTGGTGCTGAAGAATTGTAGCCAACACTTTTGCATCTGAAATTATGCAAGTCATTCGTCTCGATGTTAGGTGTCTAAAAAAATGTAAAGTGTGTTCTAAAATAACTGTCAACATTTGGCGAAATTTCCTATTATACATTAACGGCAACGTGGTTGCAGAAAGGTACATATCAGGATATGGAAAAAATACCCTAACTAAATCAAAAATAAAGATTTAAATGATCTATATTACAATACAATGACAAATATACATTGGCAATAGCTTTGATCGCAGGTGACGCTTACCTGATACTTTATGCAATGTATGTTTAGTCATGTTGGTCTATTTACGAATTTTTAACATTGGTTTATTGATCCAACACTGCAAGCATGTTCTAAAGAATTTTTAGCAGCACTTTGACATCTGAAGTTACGTAACTAATTTAAATTTATTTTAACTCTAAAACTTATGGAATGTTTTCAAATAAAATAACCATTTGTCCAACTTGCCTACCACACCTTTAATGAAACCGCTGGTGCAGTTTCCAGGGGAAATAAGAAAGTTAATGTCTCATTACGAATTCACATACTTTTTAAATGATTTAACTCGATGTTAGGCGTGAGAAAAAATATATTGAGTAATTTAATAAGTCTCAACCTTTGACAGAATTACCTATAATACCTTTTGACAAGGATGTTTCGGGAAGATGTGTATCAAATATTGGGGGGAATTTTCCCGATCTATATTACAATAAAATTAAAGATGTGCCTTGAATTAGCTTTGGTCGCAAGTGACGTTTACTTAATGTGTTATTCCACGACAATTTTCCCATTTTTTTATCTGACAATGTAACAATTTCTTTTGAACAATCATATGCTGATAAAACTGAGAATTTTTACTATTAATCTGTTGATGTAACTTAAATTTTGTAACATTCGTCTTTTGATATAACACTGACATTTTTCACATTTAACTATTGATTCTATCTCAGACATTTTAACATTCATCTTTTGATATAACACTGACTTTTCACATTCAACTATTGATTCTATCTCAGACATTTTAACATTCATCTTTTGATATAACACTGACTTTTCACATTTAACTATTGATTCTATCTCAGACAGTTTAACATTCATCTTCGTAAATAATACTGACTTTTTACATTTATTTTTTGACGTAACATTGACTGGTAAAAATTCGTCTGTTGATCTATTTCTTAATTTTCAACCTACTTATTTATGATCTAACACTGCAAGTTTGTACTTAGCAATTTGATGCAACACTGATTTAACACTGACTTGTTAAAATTCTTCTGCTGATTTAATTCTAATTTTTTTTAATCATTTATATATTGATCTAACACTGTCCAACTTGTACTGAAGATTTCATGGCAACACTTTTGATTCTGGATTTACGTAATTGATTCAAATCGATTTTAGCTCTCTACACATGTAAAGTGTTTTCAAATATGTTTTCACAGTGATCTCAATTCCTACCATACCATTAACGACAACGCCATAGCAGTCTTCAGGGCCAATAGAAAGTTCTTATCTCCATAATAATTTGCGTAATTCCTTGATGCAGTTCCATTTAAGCTAATTAAAAATTTTCTTCAAATTTTAATCATTTAGAAAAAGTATACTTTTTCTAAATATGTGATTCATTTACCTTGCCTGTATACAATTAAATAAATATTTACCTTATTTATATTACAATAAAAAGGACAGATGTACATTGACACAGCTTTGGTCGCAGGTGACGCTTGCCTACTCTTGTATTCACTGAAAACCTACTCTTGTATTCACTAAACACCTACTTTTGTATTCACTGAACACTTACTTTTGTATTCACTGAACACCTCTTTTTGTATTCACTGAACACTTACTCTTGTATTCACTGAACACTTACTCTTGTATTCACTGAACACCTACTCTTGTATTCACTGAACACTTACTCTTGTATTCACTGAACACCTACTCTTGTATTCACTGAACACCTACTCTTGTATTCACTGAACACTTACTCTTGTATACAATGAACAGTTGCTCATTGTTTAATTTCATATGTTGATCTTTTACTTATTTTTAACATTCATATTTTGAACAAACTCAGTTTTTTTAACATTCATTTCTTGATCTAGCCAAGACATTGTGATTTTCATCCGTTGATGTTACTCACACTTTTAACATTCATCCATTGATCTAACACTGACTTTTAAAACGTGTATCTGTTAACCTAACACTGACTTTTTAACAGTCAAATGCTTTGCTGCGACATTGTCATTTAATTAATGTTTGGTGTAACATTTTTCATGATTTGTTAGGCTTATGTTTAGCCAAATATTATTTTAACCCTTTATGAATGCTGTAATTTTAAAAACATTTTAATGATTGTTTTTGTTAATGTAAGTTTCTTTGTGCTTTCTTTAAACATGTTTGTCGTGAAATAAATTATAATTTGACAATGCAACGCTTCAATTGTGTTAACATCTGATCATTTGTATATTTACAATTCTACTCTTTTCATTATGGATTTTATTCGATAGTTTATATTTTACACATGTAAAATATATTCTTTTTCCCATTTAGTTTATGAAAGAGGTTATATATAAACAGTTAAACATGTGTTGATGGTTTCTTTTAACTTATAAATTGTAATGACATTAAGTGACAAAACAACAAAATTTGCGTATCCGGAAATTTGATCGAAAGAAATTTCGTCGACGGTAAATTGATCGACAGTTATTTGATCGAACGGAAATTTGGTCGAATCAATTTTTCAGTTTTTACGTTAAAATCTTGCTTCAAATTTCTTTTTGAGCGCATTATTTTGTTTTACTATATAGTGTAGTGCGTTCAAAAAGAAATATACCGAAAATTTTGACGTGTGGACTGAAAAAAAGATTCGACCAAATTTCCGTTCGATCAAATTATCGTCGATCAATTTACCGTCGACGAAATTTCTTTCGATCAAATTTCCGGTAACCTAAAATTTGAAATAAAACATTGATCAATTTGTATATAAACCTTGCATTGTTTGTAGAAATCTATGCTCAATTTGTATATAAACCTTTTTCCAATTTGTATATAAACCTTTTTCCAATTTGTATATAAACCTTTTTCCAATTTGTATATAAACCTTTTTCCAATTTGTATATAAACCTTTTTCCAATTTGTATATAAAACTTTTTCCAATTTGTATAATAAACCTTTTTTCCAATTTGTATATAAACCTTTTCCAATTTGTATATAAACCTTTTTCCAACTTGTATAATAAACCTTTTTCCAATTTGTATATAAACCTTTTTCCAATTTGTATATAAACCTTTTTCCAATTTGTATATAAACCTTATTCCAATTTGTATATAAACCTTCTTCCAATTTGTATATAAACCTTTTTCCAATTTGTATATAAACCTTTTTCCAATTTGTATAATAAACCTTTTTCCAATTTGTATATAAACCTTTTTCCAATTTGTATATAAAACTTTTTCCAATTTGTATATAAACCTTTTTCCAATTTGTATATAAACCTTTTTCCAATTTGTATATAAACCTTATTCCAATTTGTATATAAACCTTCTTCCAATTTGTATATAAACCTTTTTCCAATTTGTATATAAACCTTTTTCCAATTTGTATATAAACCTTTTTTCCAATTTGTATAATAAACCTTTTTCCAATTTGTATATAAACCTTTTTCCAATTTGTATATAAACCTTTTTCCAATTTGTATATAAACCTTATTCCAATTTGTATATAAACCTTCTTCTAATTTGTATATAAACCTTTTTCCAATTTGTATATAAACGTTTTTCCAATTTGTATAATAAACCTTTTTCCAATTTGTATATAAACCCTTTTCCAATTTGTATATAAACCTTTTTCCAATTTGTATAATAAACCTTTTTCCAATTTGTATATAAACCTTTTTCCAATTTGTATATAAACCTTTTTCCAATTTGTATATAAACCTTTTTCCAATTTGTATATAAACCTTTTTCCAATTTGTATACAAACCTTTTTCCAATTTGTATAATAAACCTTTGTATAATGCGTCTATAAATCTTTTGTTCTATTTTGTATAATTGACCTTTGTTCAATTTGTAGAAGAAACCCTCTATCAATCTGCATATAAAGATTTGTTTACCTTTTGTAAACGATTTTACATGTATGTTTTTTTTCTTTCTTGCTTTCAAGCAAAATATGAGTTAAACGTTTTGTTTACAAACGCTCTGTGCTTGGCTAGTTTTAGAAGTGACGCTAGACATATTTTAATTTGATACTATTTTGTTCATAATAAAGTATCTTTAAATATGTGTCATTCACTTAATTTTCATGCGCATATCACTCAGTACGTCCTTACACGTTGTATCATTAAATAAGTATGTGCGAATAAAGTTCATTTCTATTCTAGGCTGTGTGCTATGCATTTTGTGTATCAGAAAATCGTTAAGTTTTTATTTAATAATACTTTATTAATTTTTTTAAGTATGATTTTAAATTTCATGGACCATTAACAAAATGCTTTTCACATATCATTCGTAAAATGTATTATATATCATAATTTTCGTTTTTAAAATTATATGATTTATTAGGCTAAAATATTACTATCACTTTTCAATGCTTTTTTTTGTTTTGTTTTACACAAACACACATAGAAATACACACAAAATATACAAACTCATATATACAAAGATTTAGCTAAATGTTTTAACGCAAATTTCAAACCATATTCCACATAAACTAGTAGCCTAATATATGGTAAAGATCTTCATCTAATCAAGCATTTAATTTCTTAAACGCGTAATACAGGTTTTCTGAATCCAAAATCTGTGACAATTAAAATAAATACTTTTGAAGGAAACTTTTATTTATTCATTCCCCGCCGACATGAAACTTAATCAACTTATAATTAATTAAGTTGATTCCCCTGAAAGAAAAATATCACCATAAAAACAGAGACATTTACTTAAAAATTATGAAAATATCAACATTAAACAGGGACATTTAAACTTTATGAAATAATCAACATTAAACAGAGACATTCAAACATTATGAAAATGGCAACATTAAACACATACATTTAAACATTATGAAAATATGATCATTAAACAGAGACATTTAAACATTATGAAAATATCAACAAAAACTAGAGACATTTAACAATATAAAAAACTGTCACTCTAATATTCATTCTCGTAGTGTTTTAAAATGAAAGATTTAGCCTTCATTCATCCGTCCATGTTCCATGTAAAGTGCATATCATTAAGTAAATTACTTGATAATTGACTCTCTTGTTTAATCTTGTGTAGCATGTTCTTCTTTTTGTCTTGACTTTAGTACATACTTGTTGGATTTCATAAAAGTATCCTTGTATTTAGTTGACCTTTGTACGTACTTGTTGGGTTGGATACAATGCATTTAGTTGACTTTTGTACGTACTTGTTGGGTTGGATACAATGTATGTAGTTGACTTGTGTACGTACTTGTTGGGTTGGATACAATGTATGTAGTTGACTTGTGTACGTACTTGTTGGGTTGGATACATTTATGTAGTTTACTTGTGTACGTACTTGTTGGGTTGGATACAATGTATTTAGTTGACTTGTGTACGTACTTGTTGGGTTGGATACAATTATGTAGTTGACTTGTGTACGTACTTGTTGGGTTGGATGCAATGTATGTAGTTGACTTGAGTACGTACTTGTTGGGTTGGATACAATTATGTAGTCAGCACATTTTGCCGAAACAAGATCCCATTGTGCACTGAGTTATTCCCCTGGAATGTGCCAGCATAAATGACGTCGTATTCCAATCAAGGGGGCGCAAGGTTTCTTTGATCAAATATGGAGTAATACGGTGGTGGCAGTAGAGGGGCGTCGTCGTAAGCTGGGGGTACCAGCGACTTCTGCAGGTCATAGGGGGGCGGTGGACCCACGACGTGCTGTAACGGTGACGAATATGCAGGCGGCTGTGGGACTGAGGCTAAAAGAATGGCTCGTCTTGAGCTCACTGCATCACGGAAGGCTATAGTGACTTTCCTGGGTCCACCTGTGTACACTAGCATTGCAGAGATGATGGAGGTTCCGCCTCCAGCGACTGCCAGCCCGAAAGAGTAATCAAGTTTCGTGGCTGATAACTGTAGTGCTCTTATGTAAATGGTCGATGCGAAAACCACAGCCCCTATAATTGTGATACATCCTGCCAAAAAATATTGATACAACTGTTACCTATTTAATACAAATACACATGCTTATTTAAAAAGATTCTAGGGCCCTGAAAGATGACATCTATTAAACTGTGGAGATTGTAGAACCCCGCAAGAGGATGTGTATTAAATTGTTTAGATTTTAGAGTCCTGCGATTGGAGAGAGCAGACAGAAGAGATCAAGGATAAGTAACATGACATAGAATATAGAAGCGTATTTATTTGGCTAATTTCATTTCATGAACAGTAAAGTGTAAAGAATGTCTTCTTACCAGCTATTGGGTTGAGAACCATTGAAGCTCGCAAAAGTGTCAGGCTGCTGACACCTTTACTCCTGACGGCATCTACGACAAAGCCGAGGGCAGTGATAAAACCACAGACACCAGTGATAAGCCCGGACACCAGTAACCCGCGAACTACCTTAAAGCGGAAGTGTTTTTCTAAAGAGGAGTAAGAAAGAAAGAATTACACAAGTGAACATTATCAAATTTTAGCAGATGAAATGCTTATGTATACAGGTGAACATTGTCAACTTTTAGAAAATTGAATACTCTGTTATACAACGGAATAATGTTAACTTTTAAATGAGGAGAGACTCAAGTATACAAGGCAATATTGTCAAATTTAAACGGGGGGGGGGGGGGGAGGGAATATTTAAGTATACAAGGGAATATTGTCAACTTTGAACTGATGAAAACTCAAGTATACAGCGGAATATTGTCAACTTTGAACTGATGGAATACCCATTGCCACACACTCGGATTGTATCGGGTATAGAAGACGACTCGTTTAAAACTGTAGAAGAAAGTAATAATGCACACTGTGTGTCGCAGGTCAAGGGAACAATCATCAGGATTTTCCCTACATTGTGTACTGTATTTTTTGTTGCTTTAAATCGAACGGGGTCGTCCCAGTGATACACTTTAAACAATTATCAACGGGTTTTGTTGCAGTCTATAGATCTATAATATGTTTGGGAATTTTACTGACACGCTATTTCTTATTTATAAAAATAGTCAGAATTGTTTTGGGAGTGGTGTCCATTCACAACCATCACAATCAGGATTTTAGATAAACTTTTTGTTTATAAACTTATATTACAAGTAACTCCAAGTACATGATATTATTCTTGTTTTCTTGATGTATCGCGTGTTCGTAACCTATTAATACAAGCTTGGTATGAAGCCAAAGTAGAACGAGAGTTTGTTACGCCGGGGGTGGGGGAGGGGGCTCTCCTTGACTTTGTCGCCCGTCCCTCGGTGAAGGCAATCGAAATACTACGCAGAATGGACAAACCCATAAGCCATTTAAAGTATACGAAATGGGCTCAAAGTGGCGCTCTTCGAAAACTGCTCACTGAGGCTGGCTTACCCGTCCATAGTAATGCTGGACCGCTTAATAATGTTGGCAATGTAAAGTTGTATCACGTCATTTTAAGTATGATGAGATCAAACTCGTACAACAACATATGAAGACATTCCACCTTGTTGTTTAATGAATGTCTGTTATTTAACAACAGCAAAACGAATTCAACATTCACAATCACCTAAGTTTTAGTTTGTTGCCATTTTTAAAGATTGTTTTGTTGTGAAAAGACGGGAAACTCAGTGGCGCAGTGAAATGGCACGAGTATATTATACTAAGCTTAAATCTTCTCCTTAAAATTATGCACCTATATTGCACAACCCAACACAAACATTATACAACAATGTTAAAGTCTTTAGACATGCATAATGCAAAATACGTTTGACCTAATTGAAAAAGAGAAGCAGTCTTGAATGTCAGAGTAGAACATGTCAGAGATGAAGGACAGTTTTTCCCAAACAGTTTAAATTGTTGTGGAAGACTATTTCCAGAATTGTTTTAAAAAAAACCCGCACACTAGAGCAGGCCACCTCCCCCCCCCCACTTCCCCCCACCCACCCCCCGGGAAAAAAACTAGAAATAAAAATAGTAATAATAAATGAAAAAGTAAAAAATATAAAACAAATAAATTGTACATAAATGCTAAACAATGCGAAAAGCTTCGGGGGTTAAAGGTTAGATTTTGTAATTAAAGATATGGCGACACATATCTCTATCGATATCGTGAAATAAAAAAAAAACACAGATAGGGTGATCTTTAATTGGCGTCATTGTCTCGAGCAAGTGACCTGCATGCACCTAGTGATATTCTCAAGAAGAACTTTCTTTTCATTCTCTTTTTCTTGGGGTTAACACCGGGTAATTTTGCTAGTATATAATATTTTTTAACTCAGGTATTTTAGTGCCGTTTCTTGAAAAATACAAGTTCAGTTAAAACTATCTTTTTTTTTAAACTTCACTATAAAATTGAAATATTTTGGAAACACTGAAGAAGAGTATCACACTCGGAAGTTTTATAAGGAATAAAGTTGATCACATATAAAGTTATTAAGTGATAAATTGCAGAGTAAGCCTTAATATTCTTCTCATTATTCTTTTTAGTCACAAAAACGAATAAAGAAATGTCATTAATAAGGTTTATTTCTTTTTTTTTAAAGTAAAGGACTAATAACGTTGATGATCTTGGGAAAATATTCACATCAATGGCATGGGACATTTAATCATTGAATCCACGTAATAGGTCTTGTATTTTATGTATTGTTTTTGATTTCTTTCTATAAAATGACAAGATGAAAACGCACCAGGCAGAGCTTTACAATTAGTGTTAAACCTATTGCAGTACAATTCTACCCTACCTGCGCCCGTGTCGCCTTGTGTGAAGTTGATGCGGTCGCAGTGGTTGGCGATGCACGTTGAGAACAGACCAACCCGTGTCCCGTCCTCCAAGGTCATCCACGTGGAGCTGACCAGGGACGCCAAGGTCAAACCACAGCCGGAGGCGAGACCCAGCAGGGCGAGAGCCGAAACTGATTTGATCATCGCCGGCTGTGGACATGTAGGCGACATGAGCATATGGATCTCTTGAACGCATTACGGGCAGTTGCTCTATGGGGTAAGCACGTCATTAAAATAACACTTCTTCTATATTCTGGGGGCCCATGATCAATGTATTGATCATTCTGATTCCTATAATACATATTTAGCACACTAGTATGATTATTCGAGTTTAGGAGTGTTAAAAATATGCTAAGATTGCATATTTAAGTTAACCCATTGAGGTGTCTTAGAAATAATGACATTAGTGAAGAATAGGGACCATAATGTCAGGCTCTTTTATTACAAAGTAAAAAATGTATTCTGTTTTGAACGAACATATTATTATTCTTAAACAATATTTTTTTTTCACATTGAGAAAATTAAAATGTTGTGATGTCACAAAGTTATAGTTTGATTCCTCTTGTAAATCTGAGCCCTCTGTCAATATGAAGTTTAATCTAATGAATGGACCGTTTGTGTCCATTTATATTTGTCCATCTATATCAATAATATATAAATATAATAAGATATAAACATATACGTACATATATAATTATATATATATATATATAAATATAAATATATATATTTATATATATATATATATAAAATTACATTTTCATAATACATATAAATAAAAATCGTGTATATATATATAAATATATGTATGTATATATATATAAATATATATATATATACAAATATATGTATGTATATATATATATAAATATATATATATATATTATGTATGTATGTATGTATGTATGTATGTATGTATGTATGTATGTATGTATGTATGTATGTATGTATGTATGTATGTATATATATATATATATACGTATAGCATTGATAGATACTGATATATACATACTGTAAACTGATGTATGATGTATTGACAAGTGAAGATACGTTATACATAACATCGACACTGCTCAGACATTATTATTATAAAAACTTAGGAATTATAACATCAAATAAACAAACAAGAATATGCATCAACAAAGAGAGAAAATGCGAATTAGAACAAACTGTATAATGTATTCTACGTTAATTCTACACACATTTACCTCGGCCATGTTTAGAATCCGCTAGGTAGCCCGCTCCAGTTTGTTGACAACACTCACAGCCTGTTGCTTGTCCTACTGACACTGTTCCAGTTCAGTTAACTGCCAAGTCTTATTCTCCTGCCACACGGGGTAACCTTACACTTATGTTATTCAAGGTTATTAACGTGTGTAGTATGGGGGGGGGGAGGGGGAATATGGAATGGTTTTGTCAATATATATTTATATATATGTATTTATAGACCGTATTTATCGTTTTATAACACGCACAGGCGTATAACACGCACCATTCGCTATGCGGTATGTACTAATGGGTCCTTCACATTATATCGGCTTATAACACGCACACATCATTTGCCCCCTATTGTCAGGGAGAAAAAGTGCCTGTTATACGCCAATAAATACGGTACATATATAGAGGTGTTGATTGTGTGGGGACATGTTGATTGTTTGTGTGGGGACGTGTTGATTGTTTGTGTGGGGACGTGTTGATTGTTTGTGTGGGGACGTGTTGATTGTTTGTGTGGGGACGTGTTGATTGTTTGTGTGGGGACGTGTTGATTGTTTGTGTGGGGACGTGTTGATTGTTTGTTTGGGGACGTGTTGATTGTTTGTGTGGTGAGTGTTAATTGTTTGTGTGGAGACGCCTTCCGACCTATTTCGAGGTAAGCCTCGCAGCTGGGAATGTTTGTTCTACTAACACTAGATAGTGTATTGACTTTGTTTTTAATGGCTACAAGCTGTTGAGACCGGCAGCGGCGAGAACTCCTACAAATGGGTTCACTTTTTATTATCAGTGTTAAGAGTTTAAAATATGGAATTTTAGAAAAAGTACTCTCTATTCGCGTCACAGAGGTTGATGCTTTCCGGTGCGTCACCTTCCCCCCCCCCCCCCGCCCCATGGTTTTAATTTATGGCCTTTCTTCAAGTCTTCTTGTTTCTGAACATACGGGATAACATATAAGAATGTTTGTAATCGAATTATTAAAATCACATAGGGCATAAGAAGAAACCCATATTTTTGTTGTTAGTAAAAGTGCCAAAAATAATAAAAATTGAAGTTTATAGGTAAAACGTTCCGTTCCTTATTCTCGAGACTACAAATTTCTCAGTCACTCACTAACATCAACATCCGCGGCATAGCCTCATAATCAATACACTGTCTTACAGTTGGCCCTGTGCTGCCCCCCAGAATGAACCATTTATCTCTGATGTCTGATGGGATTCCATTGAGGTTGGCCTTCAAATATGTGGATAGATTGTTAAGATATTTGGATCTCTGGGATAATCGGCTTTGAACCCATTTGACATGTTTTTTCTCTCTAATAGCTTTTGTTGGCTGAAACGGTTGCCTTCTGTTATCATTTCTTTTGACTCTGTTATTTCATTGTATGCATTTTTTTCTTATTATTTTCCTTTTATATCTTAAGGGCGCACGATCAATGTATTGATCATTCTCGCTCCTATTTATGTAGAGGCGATTCGCGATGTTTCTGTGCCTGTACTGAAGAAGGCATGTGCCGAAACGTATACTGTTATATTCTGTAAAATTATTATTAAAGCTTACCTTATATTGTAATATTGACACAAATTGTTGGTGTCTAATTAATCTGTATCGAAGAGGATATTTGACTGGTTGCAAGGCCTACTCAGGGAGAGAATCAAGATAATATAGTATTTATAGTAGCTCCTAGATATTTGAAAGTAGCCACACTCTAAAAGGTGCGGTTGATTCTGTTGTCACCAGTAGGTGTGTTTCGTAACATTACCTTGTACTTTATCTTCGCTTCATTTAACTCAAGACCAGATTTACTGAAGCCTCTTCAATTTCATTTAATGCTTTAATGATCTCATTGCTGCTACTGCCTATTAGAGCGATGCCGTCCCGATATTTCAGGTACTGCAGGGTTGGCTCTATATATTTCCTGATAATTGTATTTCTATAATTTTTCTCTGGAAGCAGTTTGCGATAGTTCCACTGGTGCTCACATGTATGTCTCTCATACTTTTTTTCTAAAGTGATGTTAAACAGCATACATAATACTTATTCTCCTTGCCTGAGAACATGATATATCGTAATCTCCCTCTATTACTCTCACCGTACTTTGACTCTACTTATGCATTAGCCCATCATAATATGTTTGAGCCGGGTATGTTTGTCTGAGGGTCTCAAATTTCCTGTAGAGCATCGTACACACATTTCCTGTCTACGTCATCCATCAGCTGTTTTCGTATCCCCGTATCTTTGGTTTATGTCGATGTTGTATTCTTAATTTATGTTGATGTTCTATTCTTAATTTATGTCGATGTTCTATTCTTAATTTATGTCGATGTTCTATTCTTAATTTATGTCGATGTTTTATTCTTAATTTATGTCCATGTTGTATTCTTAATTTATGTCGATGTTCTATTCTTAATTTATGTCGATGTTCAATTCTTAATTTATGTCGATGTTCTATTCTTAATTTATGTCGATGTTCTATTCTTAATTTATGTCGATGTTCTATTCTTAATTTATGTCGATGTTCCATTCTTAATTTATGTCGATGTTCTATTCTTAATTTATGTCGATGTTCTATTTTTAATTTATGTCGATGTTCTATTCTTAATTTATGTCGATGTTCTATTCTTAATTTATGTCGATGTTCTATTCTTAATTTATGTCGATGTTCTATTCTTAATTTATGTCGATGTTCTATTCTTAATTTATGTCGATGTTCTATTCTTAACATTTTGCCACCAGAAAACATCTGATTTGACAGATACGATCTGTGATCATGGGCGCCGCAGTGGGGGGGCAAGGGGGGCACTTCCCCCCACCCTTCACCCTGGATTGATTGGATAAAAAAAATTTTAGACAAAAATAGACAAAAAATGTATTAAAGTAAAGAGAAAATGAAGAGAAAGTAACTAAGCTGATGTCCTGTCCGTTCGTTCACCATACAAATACGCTACAGTAAATTAAACTATATTAAAACATTACTAAAAAAATTTTGCCCCCCCCCCCTGGAAAGTTAGTCGATTTTTTTCGCCCCCCCCCTAGAAAATTTTCTGCGGGCGCCCATGTCTGTGGTTGACCCATTCTGTCGGAATCCATGTTGATTTTAACCAAGGATCGGTTCACTCTACCTTTCCAGTTATCTAGCTTTTAGCTTGAGGAGGATTTTGTAAGTTACAATCAGTCGATAGATTCCTCTATACTTTTAGGAATCCAGCGTATATAGCTTTTTGTGAATTGGAATTATGAGCGCATTTTTGGCATTTCTTCCTCCTGCAAGATTCTAGATGTTTTTTGTTTATGCAGTTCTTTGCTGTACAGTTTACTTTTGCAGTGATAAGGTCTATACCTGGAGCTTTGATATTTTTCATGGTCAAGATCAAATCTTTCGTTTAATTGTGTGTTGTTTGGGAGACCAATCGGTCCGGTCATTCAAAGTTTATTGCCTGACCAATGGGTCCAGTGATTCAGTGGTGGTTGGCTGAACAAGGGGTTCAGTCATTAGAGTTGGTTGGCTGACCAAGGGGTCCGATCATTCAGTGTTGTTTGGTTGACCAATAGGTCCGTTCAGGAAAAAAAATGCTTTCAAGCAAGATCGCACATGTGTGAAAATATGAAGCTAATCGTTATGCCCCTTGACAAAGCTAATCTTTTTTAAACCATGCGGAGGCTAATTCTATACCCAATGATGAGGATAATCGTTATATCCCATGATAAGGCTAATATCCCATTGTACAGCTAATTTTCATACCCCATCGTGAAGCTTATTTTGTTTTCCCTATGATGAAGCTAATCTTTACACAGATATTTAAAACGGTGAATGTATTTGTTTTAAAGCTTAAGATATGATGTTGGTTTTAATTTTACTATTTTTAGGAGATGTATTTTCTTTGTAGTTCAGAGAGGTCTGGGAAATGGTTGTATCGGCCCAAATTGTTTAAAGACAGTAATTCGTAAAACCTTTTGTTACGACAAAAACCAATATCTGTCACGGATTCCTTTTTTTTTTTTAAATTAGCAAACGTCTAGTTACCTTTCACCTAAATATACAAATACAAGTTGGATGAAGTTTATGGGGTTTTTTTTTTTTTTGAGGATACCATAAATTAAAACTTTTTTTTTACATTTTTAAAATTTATATTTTTCTTCTTTTTTTTAAATTAGCAAACGTCTAGTTATCTTTCTCCTAAATTTAAAAATATAATTTTGATGAATTTTATGGGGTTTTTTTTTTTTTTTGAGGATACCATAAATTAAAACTTTTCTGTTACATTTGTAAAATTTAGATTTTAGATATTGTGACAGGAACAGATGAAAAGTAGCACAGTAAGCATTCCATTATTTCCCGGAACACCTGGTCATATATTCTAGTATTTAATGAAATGTTAAACTACGGACAGCGTACTTGACTGAATTGTAGAGAAGGTTGGAGCAGCTTATCAGAACTATTTTAAAAAAAATTAAATTACCCAAGTTAAAAAAAAAAATCTGAAGTTAAGAAAGCAGTAAGTTGTTGGTTTTTTTTTTTTCAATGTATATCTTTTTTTTTCCTTGTTTATAGTTGTTGTTTTCACTTGAATAACATGCACACAAATTTTCATGTTTTCATTATTATTCAATTTGTTCACAGTCTAGTCTATATGGGTAAACCTTGTTACATTCTACTTTTCAACCACCCCATATCCACCGCACTAAAAATGAAATATCTACAATTATAAATATCTATTTCACAACTTAATAATCGATAATCCGGACTAATAGGTTAGATTATCGATTTATTTTGATTTCCAAAAATTTCTTTAAAAAGACGTAGTGTAAATATCAGGTCATGTCTACCAAGTAAATTATGTAGGATTTTTTCATGACAGGGACTCATACATAGCGAGGAAGAGCAATAGATTAGATAAATGTAAAGATGTTTTAAGCAGGCCAGAGACCTACATGGATAGTAGTGCTATTGCTGATGATGAATCCAATGGACTTAAGGGTTTGTTTGGAACAGGACAGTGACCAACATGGCCAGTAGTGCTATAGCTGATGATGAATCCAATGGACTTAAGGGTTTGTTGGAACAGGACAGTGACCAACATGGCCAGTAGTGCTATTGCTGATGATGAATCCGATGGACTTAAGGGTTTGTTGGAACTGGACAGTGACCAACATGGCCAGTAGTGCTATAGCTGATGATGAATCCAATGGACTTAAGGGTTTGTTGGAACAGGACAGTGACCAACATGGCCAGTAGTGCTATTGCTGATGATGAATCCAATGAACTTAAGGGTGAGTTGGAACATGCCAGTGACCAACATGGCCAGTAGTGCTATTGCTGATGATGAATATAATGGACTTAAGGGTTTGTTGGAACAGGACAGTGACCAACATGGCCAGTAGTGCTATTGCTGATGATGAATCTAATGGACTTAAGGGTTTGTTGGAACAGGACAGTGACCAACATGGCCAGTAGTGCTATAGCTGATGATGAATCCAATGGACTTAAGGGTTTGTTGGAACAGGACAGTGACCAACATGGCCAGTAGTGCTATTGCTGATGATGAATCCAATGGACTTAAGGGTTTGTTGGAACAGGCCAGTGACCAACATCGCCAGTAGTGCTATTGCTGATGATGAATCCAATGGACTTAAGGGTTTGTTGGAACAGGACAGTGACCAACATGGCCAGTAGTGCTATTGCTGATGATGAATCCAATGGACTTAAGGGTGTGTTGGAACAGGCCAGTGACCAACATCGCCAGTATAGCCATAGATGATGACAAAACCAAAGAATCTCATTATTATTCTTTTACTAATGTTTACAGATGCTGTTGCTTTCAGTTTAAACCACTCTTTTGGAGTTATAAACTCCGCAGATGCTCCGAAATTTTTTGAAATCCTTATTTTAATCGTCCAAAAACATGTTATCTTATAAACGTATGTTCCCTAATTACCATCATTGTCGATTCTGTGACCTTTGACCTCTAAAATAAGCAATACGCAACCGTAGAAATAAAGGTTTAGAACATTTAAAATACAAACTGGCCACAGTCAAAATCCATGTTTAAAGAACTATATTTTAATGAATTTTCACCAAAAGGTCTACCCAGTACCAAGGCTACGGCAGTTAATCCATTAAGAACAAAATTGAATTCTCGGCAATTCGACTACAATAACTCTGTGTGTCAATGTGTCGTCTCGAATGTATTTGTTATGTTACACTAAAATAACATTACTTGTCAATGTGTAGTCTAAAATGTATTAGTTGTTACATTACAATAACTTTATGCGTTATTGTGTAGCCTCGAATGTATTTCTTATGTTTATATTACTCTCTGGCCTTAACATTCTGTACAATTCTATTAATCTTCCCCGGTTTTGTCTGAGCCCCTTGACTTATGGACATTTGGCAAGTTACCCATAGTCTCTCGCTCCCAACAATAACATAACTCACATGCTAGAAAACGTCATTTTCTCTTAATTACAACCTAATTTTTAATTTAGATAATATCTAAATTTTGCTGTAAACAACAGCACTCGCTTTTAAGGCTCTAATAAAAAATGTCAATAATATTCTCACTTCAAAAAGTGTCTTCAGCTGTTGATCCGGTCACACTCACAGTTCATGAAGAGACCGTTTTGTTTTCTCCAACTGGGTGTTCTGCAACGCTGGTCATTGGCGTGGAACATCGGCTTGATTTTTGTCGTTTGAAATCTGCACATGGTCAACTGGTCATTACAAAAGATGGAGTTATAGCGAAGAAACCTTTTTTTTTTTTAAATTACCAACTATTACATTACCAAAATGTATGTTTTTTTTTTTTTACCAAATATTACACAACAAAAACTGAGGTTAAAAAATAAAGCTAAGAAAGAAAAGAAAGAAACTTTTTTTAAAAATTGTGATTACCGTATTTTCCAGCGTATAAGACGACTTTTCAAAAGTCGAGGGTCGTGTTATTAGCTGGTATACGGCGTGCTAAAAATTTTTTGTTGACATATTTGATGACCAACAGACTTATGTTTATGAGTGACAGTTTTCCTGATAAGCACACACATGCCATAAGCATTTGAGGTAAAATTATCATAACGAAATTAAGAACCAAAACTAAGACCATCGGTGAACGCTCCTTCTACTTCCATGGACCCACGTTCTGGAAACAGCTCCCCTTCCACATCCATCATTGTGAAACCTCGTCCACTTCCAAAAAGTCCCTTAAAACTCATCTGTTTAGGTCCGCCTATGACCTGTGATGCACCCTCCTTGCCCTGCCTCATTTTCTGTCACGGGTTGATCCTGTAGTGTAGGCCAAAACGTGCCAAAGTGTCCTCGTTGTATAGCCATTTTAATTCTTTCTATAGTATAGTAGTTACTATCCTAATGTCTCATTTTATTTTAGTTAGTTTACATGTTTTTAAAAATTGTAAAGCGCTTAGAGCTTTAAGGTAAGCTCTATATAAAAATGCCTAAATAAATAAATAAATAAACGTGATGTTTTTTTTAAAATTTTTTTTAATTTTGTGTGTTTTGGAAGAGGGGTGGGTAGTCTTATTACGGAGAGTACAGCCCAAACCCTATATTTTAACAGGAAAAGTCGAGTGTCGTATTATACGTACTGTCGTCTTATAGTTCGAAAATACTGCAATATAAAAAAAGACAAAATTTGTTTGAACATTCATTTCTTAAATAGATAATATATATATATATATATATATATATATATATTATATATTTATATTAATATATATTATCTATTTATATATATATATATATTAATTTTTTTTTTTTATAAAAAAAAAAAAAATATTTGTGTAAATATATATTTTAAATATATAAAATATATATATATATATATATATATATATATATTATCTATTTATATTAATATATATTATCTATTTATATATATATATATATTAATTATTCTTTTTCATTTACAGAATCAAGAACAATAATTCAATGAGACATTGTGATGATTTCAAAGGGACCTAAGCCAATTGAATAACTACTAGTTTTAATTTGTATTACATCCCTTGGCTCAGATATGCAAAAAAATAAAATAATAATAATAATAATAATAATAATCATTGCGTATTTTGAAGAATGTCAACTGATTTTGATTGGTTGTTTTAAAAAAAAATGGAGAAAAAATAAATGTTAATTTATTGATACAAAAGTTTTGTGCAACTTCCTAAAACTTTTTGCACTTTGAATAAAAAGTACAAATTTATTGATTTAGTATTGTTTGGAAATCACTGAGAAGGGTGTCCCCTGTGGTACGGGGCAGAGAGCAGGATTATCATATGCCCGCTTGCCAGAAGAGAGTGGGGATCCCGGGTGGCACGTGGCAGAGAAGCAGATGATAATATGCCCGATTGCCAGAGGAGAGGTTTCCCCAGTGGCACGGGGCAGATGAGCATCGGTCTCTTTTTCTTTCTCCAGCTTTCTCTCTCTATATATACATATATCTAAGTTTTGGATATTTATTTTATACTAGTAGTACATTTTTGGAGAAGCGTATATTTTGGCCAGTTTAAATAAATTAATGGGGTAGACGGAGGGAAGTGAAAAAGAGAAGGGGTTAGGGCAATCGAGTTAAAAGGGAGAGAAGTGAACCCTTTAAGATTTGTTAAATTTTATTTTGTTACTAAAATGTACTCTCATCCTAAAAAAAAAATTAATTTCAAAATTTACAAATAAAAGTCAAAAATGGACAACAGCATTTTTAATTGGATGAAATAACACGTGATTATGACACGACAACGTGTGTCTGCCGTTTTGTCCTCTAGGTGAGCTGCCTTTCAACACACAAACATTTGGACTCTAGTTTTAGTTTTTGTTGACTCAACCGTGAACATTTGGTCTCAGCCGCTATTATCTGCTTCCAGCTCGTTACGTTACTAATGTAATTTTTTAAAAATCATTTACAACGGATCACATTTGAGACACAGCTGTACACAAAATGTCTCAATTAACGGATCGTGTATTCCTTTAAAGTAAATTAAATATATTATCTTTATTATATTTTGTGAAACCAGTTGAAAAGTCTATGAAGATTTTTTTTTAAGATTGTATTGTTTTAAACATGTCTGCTATAAGAATTTTTTTTTTAAATTAAGACTAATTAACTGTAGTCACCGGTGGTAATAATTCACTTTCGTAAGTAAGTGCCCTGTGGCTAAGGCCCTCAATATTAAATGGTACTGATTAATTAAATGAAGACAGCCAGCGTTAACTATCCATTTCGTCAACGATCACGTGAGACAAAAGGGAGCTACCTGATACAATGTTTAACTTTGCCTGTTAGTAGATCACACGATTCTTTTGATGTTTGGTGAATGGAAGGAAGTTCCACACGATCACGTGAGACAAAAGGGAGCTACCTGATACAATGTTTAACTTTGCCTGTTAGTAGATCACAAGATTCTCTTGATGTTTGGTGAATGGAAGGAAGTTCCACACGATCACGTTTGGCGGTGGATCTGAGATGATTCGTGAATAGTTAAATAAGGATCGTCACATCTTAAGAGAGTCCACATATTTGTAATATCTTTAGAGGAAGATTCGGAATGGAAATAATTGTCCCCATACGCTTTTAACAATATGTACACCATGCACAACATGTACACATACACGAAATACACGACCCGTTCACCATAAAAATCATACACAACATTTATACCATGCACAAAAGACAGAACGAGTACACCATGCGCAAAATACACAACATGTACACCATACACAAAATGAACAGCCTGTACACCGTACACACAATACACACATAGGCACCATACACGCCATGAACTTTGTGCATCCCATACACCCTAAAACACATCATTTACACCTTACAGACCATAAACGCCATACGCATCAAAAACACCACAACCATTGTTCTCTACGTCAGTGGTCGCTTGGAGAAGGAAAAATCCACAATTTGCTATTTACACGACACATAATTTTGGTCACATTTTTTTTTGGGTTGAGGTGGTGAATTAATTAATTTCAGCAAATAAATAGACAGGGATTTATCAAGAAGGAATCCATTACTTCAATGGGGGTCACGATCAAGGAAAATGGATCACTATGACGTAAAACTAAACAAAAGCATAGGCGTGTGTTTAGAATCATGGATGAAGATTCGTTGTCACATGGGCTGTTGTCCACTGTGGGCGTGTGTTTAGAATCATGGATGAAGATTCGTTGTCACATGGGATGTTGTCCACTGTGGGCGTGTGTTTAGAATCATGGATGAAGATTCGTTGTCACATGGGCTGTTGTCCACTGTGGGCGTGTGTTTAGAATCATGGATGAAGATTCGTTGTCACATGGGCTGTTGTCCACTGTGGGCGTGTGTTTAGAATCATGGATGAAGATTCGTTGTCACATGGGCTGTTGTCCACTTTGGGCGTGTGTTTAGAATCATGGATGAAGATTCGTTGTCACATGGGCTGTTGTCCACTGTGGGCGTGTGTTTAGAATCATAGATGAAGATTCGTTGTCACATGGGCTGTTGTCCACTTTGGGCGTGTGTTTAGAATCATGGATGAAGATTCGTTGTCACATGGGCTGTTGTCCACTGTGGGCGTGTGTTTAGAATCATAGATGAAGATTCGTTGTCACATGGGCTGTTGTCCACTTTGGGCGTGTGTTTAGAATCATGGATGAAGATTCGTTGTCACATGGGCTGTTGTCCACTGTGGGCGTGTGTTTAGAATCATAGATGAAGATTCGTTGTCACATGGGCTGTTGTCCACTGCGGGCGTCGTGATCGTCTTACGCTTTCAATATCCATAATCTTTCAGTTGATTATTTCAACCTCAAAATGAATAATCACTGACTCATCTGATGGACTAATGAAACTGTCTTATGGCAGTGGTTCTCAACTTTCCTAATGCCGCGACCCTTTATTACAGTTCCTCATGTTGTGGCAACCCCCAAACTAAATATTATTTTCGTTGCTAATTCATAACTGTAGAGTATGTGTGTTTACCCATGGTCTTAGGCGACTCCTGGGAAAGGGTCGTGTGACCACCAAAGGGGTCACGACCCTCAGGTAGGACCGCTGCTTTACAGCCGTGAAAAGTGACATATTTCTGTCCACGATTAATGACAACATCCTGTTAAGTATTAAATAATAATATCATGTTATCATCAAGGATAAGATGTTAATCTTTTTTCAAGTCGTTCAAGTTTGATGACAACCCAATGTCAACGATTAATGGAAAGCTCGTCTCTTGGATTAATGACAAGACTCGCGTCATTGATTAATGACAGACTGGTATCATGAATTAATAACCGACTCGTGTCATTGATGAATCATTTCGGACGTCTGTCGGCGACCATTGAAAGACTGTCGCCGAGGACTGCTGTGAAATGCACCAACTAATGGCAGAAGCTGTATAATTACGCAGATGAATCGATAGGGTATCACTCTCTTACTAGTTACAGCTTTTGTCACCTTACATTATCGTGTTAGGCGCTACGTGATCATTGTTGCGATGCCGGGGGTATCTTCAACCAAGTGATTTGCCTCTCAGGAGATTCATATTTTATGAGGATATTGAACGCCTTACGTCTTATGTCTCATCTCTGACAATTGAAGAAAAGAATTGAAAGTATCGTTCTTGCTTTGTTGTATGTCTCCTTTCTGTCTTTCTTTTACTTAGATATATATATATCCCTGTTTATTTGTAAAAGTCAGTGGAGGTTGCCGATGATGCTGAGTCTTGTTGACTCTATCAACCGTCTCATTTTGAATGTTGATTTAGTCTAAGTTTCATCAACCACGTTAATATCAGTGTTGATTAAGTCAACTCTAATAAACCACACATTTATAAGTGTTAACTGAGTCAGTTATGAACAAATACATAAATTTATAGTATCAGTCCAGTCTAGTCAATCAAGTTTAGATGTGTGTTATTTAAGTTATGCGTATTGCACATAGTTAAGAAATACTATTGATTATGCTGAGAGTTATGTTTGAGAAAACCTAAACAAAAAAATTAACTATCGTTATGAATCTTGATAGTTAAAGATATGTTTGATATTTACAACAAAGAGTGTGAATGGCTACATCGTGAAAGCTTGAAATTTTCTCAGATATCTCACGTATCAATATCTTATTTTATTTTTCACAATAGATATGATGCGGCATCTCTGAAGACTTATTTTGAGATTCACAAAAACAATGCCGTATCAACTAACCACCGTTTTGCTCTTCCCGGCCTGCTTGCACTTAGTGTGTCAGCACGCGACACACGGTCTTTACAACGCGGCCCTGTTCAAACCTGCCTACCAAAGCTCGACGTATGGAAGCGGAGTTCCGTCGAATGGAAATGATGGTAAGAAAGACAACTTGCAGCACACTCTGGAGGACGACCCAGCCTGGTGGATGGTCGACCTACAAGGACAATATGTGATCGAACAGGTTATTGTCACCAACACGTGAGTTTATAAAATAGATTGGACAAAACTTAAGTGACTTTATAATAGAGAGAGGTAGGACAAAAACCTAAGTTGTTTTGTAAATGGATAGTACAAAACCTAAGTTGGTTTATAAAATAGATAGGACAAAAGCTAAGTTGTTTTGTAAATAGATAGTAGAAAAATTAAGTTTGTTTATAAAATAGATAGGACAAAACCTAAACTGGTTTAAAAAATAGATAGGACAAAACCTAATTAGGTTTTTTAAATAGAGAGGACAAAACCTAAGTTGTTTTGTAAATACATAATACAAAACCTAAGTTGGTTTATAAAATAGAAAGGACAAAACCTAAGTTGTTTTGTAAATAGATAGTAGAAAAATTAAGTTTGTTTATAAAATAGATAGGACAAAACCTAAGTTTGTTTATAAAATAGATAGGACAAAACGTAAGTTGGTTTATAAAATAGATAGGACAAAACGTAAGTTGGTTTATAAAATAGATAGGACAAAACATAAGTTGGTTTATAAAATAGATAGGACAAAACATAAGTTCGTTTATAAAATAGATAGGACAAAACATAAGTTGGTTTATAAAATAGATACGACAAAACATAAGTTGGTTTATAAAATAGATAGGACAAAACATAAGTTGGTTTATAAAATAGATAGGACAAAACATAAGTTGGTTTATAAAATAAATAGGACAAAACATATATTGGTTTATAAAAAACATAGGATAAAACCTAAGTTGGTTTAAAAAATAGATAGTTAGCACAACAGCTAGGTGAGTTTATAAATGGATAAAACAAAATCAAAGTGGGTTTTTCCCGAAAAAAATAGCAATCTTCATTTAAAAACTAAAAAATTCTTCAATTTATTTCATTTAATACTCATGTTTTTAATGAATAAACACATTATAAAGTTTATTTTATTTATTTATTTTTAACTTGAGAGGAAGTATCATTGAACAATGTTAACATTTTTTGGGTTTATTCCGTGCTAATCTTTGGTGGCCTATTAAATGATTAATTATAAATTTTCCTCTGCACGCTAATTACTACAAGGTGGCATCTCTATCAATTTCCGATTTTTAATTTTTGATTTCAAAATGGTCAACGAAATCCCGCATTAATTATTATATTTTTTTATTTTTTTTTTTTGTTGTAAAGATGAGAATTCATTAAAAAATTAAAAGAGAAATGTTTTGTGAACCAGCATTTCGATTTTCATGCAAAGTTTTTTTTTTTTTTTTTTTTTTTTTTTTTTTAATTTTTTTTTTTTTTTTTTTTTTTTTTTGTTTTTTTTTTTTTTTTTTATGTTTTTTTTTTTTTTTTTTTTTTTTTGGTAATTAACATTTTTTGCATTCTTTCAGACTCTGTTAAAAAGTGGAAGCATTTAGAACCGTAACTTTTTTTTTTCATTTGCATTCGTCATGTAAAATGATGTTAACAGTGCTTCTGGGGAGGGATTAAATATTTGTTTTTAATTGAGAATTTTTTTATTAATAAAGTACTTTACCAACAAAATATTTTTTTATATAAAATCAACATTACTAATTATAAATATATAAAAATATATTTGTATAGCACAAGTGGTCAAGAATACCAACTTGTGCACTTTCAGGAGATACCTCCCACTTTTCGATTTTGACCTCCCTCACCTTGTTGATAATAAAAAATCCACATTTCAACTATAAGCCCCCCGAAAATATCCTTGGGCCCATGCAGTCGAAGCGTTGCGGGGCCAAAATGTTGGCACAAGGGTTAAGTGAGAACGAAATTTTTAACAAACATCTCTTTCGTTGCTCTCCAAATAAGTGTAGAATGTTGCTAAACTAAATTTATTTATGTCGTAAAATGCATTCTGGAATTTTGAACTTATCAAAAAATTTCAGGGAACTATAAAGGTGTAAGGGGCGCTATAAAGCTAGATCAAAAGAATACTCTTAAGGGCGACACAACTAGAATTAACTTTGTTCACGTGTGCCCTGAAAGAGTTAGAGATGTCCTTGATCATTAAGATGGGTCATTGTTTAGTTTCCCCACTTGAAAGTTTGAAATGGCCAGTCACAATTTTCTGAAATAAACCCCGAACACAAATATGCGCACTCTCTTTCAAAACACACATATGCGCACTCTCTTTCACAACACAAATATGAGCACTCTCTTTCACAACACAAATATTAGCACTCTCTTTCACAACACAAATATGCGCACTCTCTTTCACAACACAAATATGAGCACTCTCTTTCACAAAACAAATATGAGCACTCTCTTTCACAACACAAATATGCGCACTCTCTTTCACAACACAAATATGCGCACTCTCTTTCACAACACAAATATGAGCACTCTCTTTCACAACACAAATATGCGCACTCTCTTTCACAATACACATTCCGAAATGGTCCTAAAATGACCTCCCTGGTTATAAAGAAAAATGTAACACCTGGACTGACCACCCAATCAGCGCCTTATTTGGTGCAACTGTCAGGGGCGTAGCTAGAGTGTTCTGGGCCAGATGGCTTTTTTTTTAAATGTTAAAATTACTTATATCCACTTAATCATTTGCTAATAATAAGAGAATTTCTCTAATCAAACACTTGCCTTGTTTTCTTTATTAATTTTAAAAATAATAAAAACACATATTTAAAAATTATATAGTTTTTCCAAACATAAAATCTGGCATAATTAATACACATGCTAATAATGTTGCTTGAATTTTTATGTCACAGTCATGAAGTACAAAGACTGAAGAAATTTCAAATCGATATCTTCGTCTACGACCCTAGAACTTGGATACCGCCCCCTAGACAAACCTGTTATCAAAGTGAGACTTCACCAGGATCAGGGACATTCGTTTGGCCTTGTTCAACGGTAATAACTGGACGATTCGTCCGTTTGCTAAGGTTCGTCTTAAGAGCGTAATCCTTCACTAAACACACGATCAAGACGCGCCTATGCTAACACACAGTATTTACCAATAGGTTCATTTATAAACATATTTAGAATTGAAATTCTTGTGTAATCATTGAAGTGGGTAAATGGTTTTATCGACAGCTCAAGAGATTTTTTTCCTTATGCAACGAATAAATTTAATTGACGCTTCCTATTTGATGTTGTCACAAATGCCCACCTTTTTTTTTTTTTTTTTTTTTTTAAATCTCTAAAACAAAAATTTATTTTAAAATTTCAACTTAAAATAAAAATTTTCTTTTTTTGGTTTTTAAATGTTTGAAACTTTAAAATTACCGGTATATAAGTCATTTTTATTTTTTTATTTTTATTTTTTTTTGTGGAAACCCTGGCTATCAACGAACAATCCTGACCTTTATTTAAAACTTTTCGAAGCTATCCTATAACAGGGATGTCCTATAACCGAGATTTTTACAAATAAACTGCATCTCTGTTTTAAAAGTATCCTTTTTTTTAAAATAAAAATTGTAGGAATGGTACTGAAACTCTGCATGTCAATGAGATTGAAGTGATGGTCAGCCGCTACACATCCAAACGAACGTACTTCCTTAAGTTACTGGACACGTATCTGCCTGGACTCCCATATGCCATGTACGGACCCTCGTCCTCCAAAGACTGTGCCTTCAGGTGTGCCACGAGCACTGATCCTTTCTGTACGGCGTTCAACCTGTATTCCAATGGCGAGTGTCAACTAATGTCTACTGATCCGAGGGGCGATCTGGATTGGGTTCCAGGTGGAGGAGGCATATTAGGTGTGGTTGACTACGATAACTAAGATGGTGTGGCGAAATGTCATCCAGCGGTAGGTCCCCTCCCAGTGGTTACAGAAAACAATTTCAGGGTCTGCAACTCCGTTTCTTTCTCGCTTCAATCAACTTCAACGAGATGGTTTTCATCAAATCGGCTTTATTTATTTACACTTTAATAACAAACCAAAGTTGTGGGGCGTCCATGAATTACGTCAACAGTTTTTACGCAATTTTTGACCTCTCTCTCCTCCTTTGCCAACAACTGTCAAACTTTCAACGACACCCCTAAGTAATATGTCAACATTTTCTACAACAACCCCCCCCCCCACTCAAATAAAAATAATCATTATGATATAAATACATTTATTATTACATTTTACATTGTGCTGATCTATTTTAATGACACAAAATTGTAAGAAAATCATTTTATTACATCATTAGCCAGTTATCAAGAAGTTAAAATATTTGTATACCTAATTTTGATAATGCAGAATCAATTAAAAGATAATTAAATACTAAATATCATTTTTTTCTGTTTTAAATATGATTAGTGTCAGTAAAGCTGACTATTACAGTATAGTTTCTAGCTGCTTTCATCTTCCCATGGAGTAGCCAGGTGTTGCTCTATCGTTACAAAGGGCATCAGGGACATCATTTGTGTAGGGCAGAGAGGCAGTTGCCACCTCCCCTCTCCTGAATTGGCAGGTTTTATTTTAATTGCTATGTACTGTGGCTCCTCAGGTAGTAAACAACTTATAAATTGTACCTAGCTCATTAAAGATCTCCTACTCACTCCCTACAGAGTGCCCTCTTGTCACTCATAACACCTATATCCCGCCACAACGGAAATACGTCATAGCGCATTCGTCGCTGAGTCATAGTGGTACGGAAAAGGGGAAGTTCCAAAAGGAAAACATCATGGCTCACTGACAAAATTATCAAAACAAACACCTAACATAATCCCGCGATATGACCGTACCAGATGCCACCACATTCCTCCATCTCCCTTCCCCATACATATACGGCGACCCATAGCAGTGTTGGCATTCAAGGCAGTTCAAACGTTGCTCGCCCCATCCTCTTACACATTTGCAGATTTTTTATTAAATTTAAATAATTTTCCTTTTGGGCAATATATACGAAAAAAAATTCCTTAAAAATTTTCTTTTAATGTTTAATTATTATTTTCGTTTCAAATAGAACATTAAGATCTAAACTATTTGAAATAAAAAATAGCTTTTATTGAAAAGAAGCCCTTTTCAGAACACAGTAAAAAATTTCTTTCCATCGTAGTGTTCTCATAGAAAAATTAATACATTTGAAACGAATGAAAGGGCCTTTTAATTAGTAGCCTAATCTGAAAGGAATTATTATTACATCTCAAAAATGTAGTTGAATGAAAACAGCAGTGATTACCTCTTAGTAATCTAGTTGACTGGCAACAGCATTGACGTCACCTTTATAATCTAGTTGACTGGCAACAGCATTGACGTCACCTTTATAATCTAGTTGACTGGCAACAGCATTGACGTCACCTTTATAATCTAGTTGACTGGCAACAGCATTGACGTCACCTTTATAATCTAGTTGACTGGCAACAGCATTGACGTCACCTTTATAATCTAGTTGACTGGCAACAGCATTGACGTCACCTTTATAATCTAGTTGACTGGCAACAGCATTGACGTCACCTTTATAATCTAGTTTGGGGTGGGGGGGGGGGGGGGTCGATACGTTCATTTATCCCCAGGCAGCACAAGATAAGCCTCAGAATAAAAGAGTGAATTTAATAAATAATTAACCTATATTTAGGTGCATACTAACGGAGGGGGGGGTAGGAAACTGTATGTGTACATTTTGACGTGGTAGACAATATCTTTAAATCCTATGATATTGCAGTTGTGAAAGAGAGATTTTAAATTGCATCTTACAAAAAAAAAAAAACCACGTTATACTAATGAAGAAAAACAATGGCGTTAACAAAAACTGGGTACATTTACAAAAGTATACCCAATATATCAAAACCCAATAATTTTATACCCATGTAAATTTAATTTTTAAAAAATACAGATGAATTAAGATTTTCTTTCACAAAATAAAAAACATAATTTTGTTTTTACTTTGGAGAAAGTATATTTGGTGTATATGGTTTTGAGAGTATTAACATTTCTGCCGAAAAGACATTCAGTGCCTGTACAGACGGGGAAAACAGCTAAGCGACACTTATAGAGATAAAGGAATGCTATGTATAACGATTTTCGGATAATTTAGTAGAAAACATAAGGAAAAAAGTTACGTTACATTTGTTATGAAGATATCAGTATTTCAAATTCCGTTAACATAAAATGTATTTAAAATGGTGTAAAGAATTGTTGTTGTAGATTTAAGATCAAGAACTCACATTTTTTTTTTAAATAGAAAGATTTTTATTTTAATTAAATGTAAAAATTTTAATTAAAAATTATATAAAAAATCTCAATGTTTTTTTTTTTTTTGTGTTTTTTTTTTCTTTTGTTCTTTTTTTTCGGTCTTTTTCTTTTCTTGTATAAACGTGTAGACTCAGACTTGACTGCATCTGGATCACTGAAAATGTGCACTGGTGTTATCTATTATCAAAATGTTAACATAAATCGTGTCGATTTGTGTCCTTCCTCAAGCTGGTCTACATATGTATGTGGACGTAAGCTGGTCTACATATGTATGTGGACGTAAGCTGGTCTACATATGTATGTGGACGTAAGCTGGTCTACATATGTATGTGGACGTGTGTGTGTGTACTACAAATACTATAGAAATAATTTTGTTGCTAGAATTTTTTTTTTAAATTGTAACAATTATTTTTGAAAAACACCTACTGTGGTCTGAAAAATGAGGTCGCCTATGAGATTTTTCAACCTCTGCTTTGTTGATTGTTCAACGTCTGATTTTTTTTATTTCATTGCATATTACTAATTGTATAGCTTGGTATCTTGCGTATTTTAATTGATATCATTTGTGGGTATTGTAATATTAGATACATCCATGGTTACCAACCCATGGCGCTTGACCCTAATGGATGCGCTGGTGGGATTTCTATGGGATCCCCGACTGAAATAGACAACAACAAAAAACCAACCTAAACATAATGATGTTCAACAAATGTTCATTCGAAGCGTTGTCTGAGTTGAGTTAAATAACTGAATCTCAGCTTTCGTTGGACTGGACCACTGCAAAACCATTCCCCCAGCCGTTGCACATATGCCAGTATATGGATGCAGCAACGAACCCACTACCAGAACCAGTTGGCCGTCTGAGCCGCTCTGTCGGTGATAATTGGGCCGCCTTCGTCGGTGGAAAGTGGACTACTTCTTTAAGGGTATATTGTCAGCTTTTGTAAAATGACTTCCCGAAAGCTTCAGGATGATAATACTAGCCTACCGACGTATTAAATCTCCACTTACCTTTTTGCTCAATGCTAAGAAATCTTCCTGATTATGTTAATGGGCAACTAACATGTAATGTTTCAAGTCAGGGATCATCAATGAAAAAAATAAAATCAGGGCTGCAGATAAGGTTTGTGGTTGAAAGGCTGGCAGGTATTGTGGATTGCTGAAGGGCCGATATGTCTTGTAAATGATAAAACATTAATGCTTGAAAACAATTTATTAACCTGTTATAAAACACTACAAAATAAAATGAATTATTGTGTTTTTCATTTTAACAACTTAAATATAATACAGTTGATGAAGTCAATTATAAATAAATATAAGAAATTTTTAAAATGAACAAAAAAAAAAAAAAAAAAAAAAAAAAAAAAAAAAAAAAAAATAAAATGAATTATTGTGTTTTTCATTTTAACAACTTAAATATAATACAGTTGATGAAGTCAATTATAAATAAATATAAGAAATTTTTAAAATGAACAAAAAAAAAAAAAAACCCAAAAAAACAACAACAAAAAACAACAAAGTTTAAGGTACACTGAACCCAAAATAGCTCACTATGAAGTAAACCATTTGAAAGTCTAAAGTTATACTACCTCCAAACCACGTTATACTATCCAAAGACCACGTTATGCAAACTCAGAACCACATAATGCTAACAGAAGACCACGTTATGCTTACCCAAGACCATGTTATGCTAACCCAAGACCACGTAATGCTAACCAGATACCACATTATGGTAACCATTATTTCAATAAGAAAATGCTGTTTAGGCCATGTAGTTCAGGACCATTCATAGCCGCATGTCACTCACTAATTGATGTATCACTCATACCACACAATGAGCAGCCACGTAAATGTGCAATTGTTCCATTTTGAGAGCAACATCTAACAACCCAAATGATGCTACAGATTTTAACGTTGTTAAACTTTTAATGTTGAAATAAATAGCCACAATCTTTCAATATGCAGAATTATGTGTAAATTTAATTTTTTAATAAAGATTTAAAACATTTAAAAGGGTTCTAGGCCTTAAGACAATTATTAAATTCAGAGACGTTCAAAAATTGTGTTTGTGTACTTAGTGGCTACCATCCCTTAGATATTAAAAAAAAATTTGAGTAAATTTATTAAAAACTTTGGTGGGGAAGGGGGAGTTTCATACTTTAAATTTGCATCAAGTAACAAGAGATACGCTTAAGTATGAAGGAAAGAACATGATAAATAATTAACCTTCTCCAATAAACACATAAATGTGGGATGGAATAGGGTATGTGCATTTCTATTGGGATGACAATTCTTTTAATCAAAGTGATGTTACAGTCGTAAAAAAAAAAGTCGTTTTCAAAATAAAAAAACGTGTTACAGTTATGTTGGATAATGATATTTAGGGGTGTTGACACATTGTGGCCAAAATTAGATTGTAATTTAATTTGTGGCTACAATTAGAACGTAATTTAAAGGTCCTGACACATTGTGGCCACAATTAGAATGTACTTTAAGGGTGATTACACATTGTTGACACGTCTAGAATGTAATTTAAGGGTGATAACACATTGTGGCCACAATTAGAATGTAATTTAAAGGTGATAACACATTGTGGCCACAATTAGAATGTAATTTAAGGGTGATAACACATTGTGGACACATCTAGAATGTAATTTAAAGGTGATATCACATTGTGGCCACAATTAGAATGTAATTTAATGGGGATAACACATTGTGGACACATCTAGAATGTAATTTAAGGGTGATAACACAATGTGGCCACAATTAGAATGTAATTTAATGGGGATAACACATTGTGGACACATCTAGAATGTAAGTTAAGGGTGATAACACATTGTGGCCACAATTAGAATATCATTTAAAGGTATAGACATGTTGTTGTCACAATTAGATTTTAATTTAAAGGTGTTGACACATTGAGGACACAATTGTCATGTAATTTTAGGGTGAAAACACATATTAGCCACAATTAGAATGTAATTTAAAGGTGTCGACACATTGTGGACACATCTAAAATGTATTTTGAGGGTGATAACACATTTTGGCAACAATTAGAATTTAAATTAAGGGTGATAACAAATTGTGGACTCACCTATAACGTAATTTAAGGGTGATAAAACATTGTAGCCACAATTAGAATGTAGCTTAAGGGGAATAACACATTGTGGACACATCTAGAATGTATTTAAGGTTGATAACTCATTGTGGCCACAATTACAATGTAATTTTAAGGTGCTGACACATTGTGGCCACAATTAGAATGTAATTTAAAGGTGATAACACATTGTGGATACATCTAGAATGTACATTAAGGGTGATAACTCATTGTGGCCACAATTACAATGTAATTTTAAGGTGCTGACACATTGTGGCCACAATTAGAATGTAATTTAAAGGTGATAACACATTGTGGACATATCTATAATGTAATTTAAGGTTAAAATAAATTGTGGCCTCAATTAGAATGTAATTTAAGGGTGATAACACATTGTGGACACATCTAGAATGTAATGTCAAGGTGCTGACACATTGTGGACACATCTAGAATGTAATTTAAGGGGGATAACACATTGTGGCCCAATTAGAATGTAATTTAAAGGTATTGACACATTGTGGTCACAATTAGAATGTAATTTAAAGGTGCTGACACATTGTGGAAACATCTAGAATGTAATCTAAGGGTGATAACACATTGTGGCCACAATTAGAATATAATTTAAAGGTGTTGACTCATTGTGGACACATCTAGATAAACCTAATCTCGGAACTCAATTATTTAAAAAAGTGAAAGATATTGGATTCAATATTCCTTGAAACATCGTTATTTTTCAATTTTTCAAAGATTCATCTCAAGGGCGAAGACTCCGGGTGGGTTCATATTGATGAGGATAACGATATTTTATATTGACAAAGTATTGGCAATATTTCCTGGAAAACAAAAACATTGGGAATGTGAAAGAACGAGACTGGAGAAATTTTTTAGAAAACGATATCTGTAAACCAAATATTTTACAGAGATCGAAATAAAGTTTTCCAATATTTAAAATAATTATTTAAAAAATAAATGAAATGTTGTTACCAAAAATACAGTTCAGTCGGAGCGAACGTGTAGTGGTTTTCTTTGTTAGAAAAATGGATTTTTTTTCTTCACATTTTGCATGAAATACAATTCAGGTGTAAGGGGCATCTTCGTGAAGAATAGTTATAAAAAAAACACAAGACTTTTAGACTTGAAAACTGGATATGAGATTTGCTTTGAACTATGAGAATTCCGTTGTAACGATTTTAGGATAATAAAGTTCAGGAGCGAAGCAATGGTAGTGCACATTTTTTAACGACGAAAACAATATATGAAAATCGTTATTGCTACAGATGTTTAGAATGGTACATAGATTTTTTAAAGATATGTACACGTTTTTAAAAACAAGTTTAAGGAATTTTTCTTCTTTAATGTTCAGAATACTTGAAATGGTTGGGTTTACTTATATTATTTACAAGAAAATATTTCTCAAACCCGATGAAGTGATCAATGTAGATATCTATTAATAAATTCATTTTTTTAAATTATTGAAATCCTAATTACATATTTCCCAAATATACAATACAATGGCGCTGAAATGTATCGTACGTTGTTTAATGATAGAATATTTTAAAACTCGATTTAGTTACATGTGTTAAAATTTGAATTTTAATGCTGAGACTTCGTAAGAGCAGTTGGAACTTAGCGCAAAATGTCTTCCATTATTATCCCGGCAACACCAGATCATGTATTCTAGTTATAAATAATATGCCTAATAGCAAATTGATTTTGAAATGACTTTATGACTGTCTCATTTTAGGGTATTCTTTGACTTTCTGCTGAAAACAAATCCCCCAACTATCTTGAGACAGGACATTCATAATGAATTTAAGGATAAAATGACATGTACTTTATGAAGACAAGGGGGGCCAAATGCTCTTTTTACTCGTCGGCCCCGGTTGACACATTTGTTTTTTTTTCATTTGGTTTAGTGATATTTTCAGACATACCCTCGTGCGCCGCTTTTCCTTGGCACTGTCTTGAACCCACACTAGGGCATCTTTTACTTGGCACAGCTGTGCCCCCCCCCCCCAATCAGGGCATCTTTTGCATTTCATTGCTGCGCCCCGAACTAGGACCGCTTTTCCTAGGCTTTATCTTTCCCCCACACTAGGGTATCTTTACTTGGCACAGTTGTGCCCCCACACTATGGCCGCTTTTCCTCAGCACTCTCTTGAACTCAAACTCGGGTATCTTTACTTGGCACAGCCGTGCCTCCACACTTAGGCCGCTTTTCCTCGGCTTATATCTTTCCCTTACACTAGGACATCATTTACTTGGCACAGCTGAGCCCCCACACTAGGACCACTTATCCTCAGCACAGTCTTGACCCCACCCTTGTGAAGCTTAAATGGTAGAAGCTTGATATACAAAAGAGTCAATGCGGTATTACTTTCTTTACTGTTTAATAAATGATGGACTGAACTCAAACTGTGTGAAGGAAATATTTGAACAATGTATGTGGAAGCTTGAATAAAAAGACAGGACATTAAGATAAGAACGTCCAGGCTCAGAGCCTTCTTTGACAGACAGCACGAATAAGAAGACGACAAGAAAATGAAGAGAGCTAAAAGATTAAGTGATCGCCATTGTTGTAGTGGGAAGTTACAGCTTTTGTCGTTTCAAATGATCGTGTTGGGCACTACATAATCAATGTTGAAATGTTGGGTTTTTGTTCAACAGAGTCATTGGCCTCTCAATGGATTAACATTTGATGAGAGCATTGAGTATCTTAAGCCTTAACTCTGACAATTGAAGAAAGAAATTGTAAGTATAGTTTTCTCTTCCTTTTTTTCCTTCAATTTTTTTCAAATGTTTGCCTGTTTATCTGTACAGGTCAGTCGGATTTGCCGATAGTGCTGAATTTTGTTGACTCTGATCGACTATCTGTATCTGAGTGTTGGTTTACTCTACATTCCTCAGTGGTGATTTAGTCAAAGTTCCATCAACCACTGATTTAGTCAACGTTCAATCAACCACTGATTTAGTCAACGTTCCATCAACCACTGATTTAGTCAACGTTCCATCAACCACTGATTTATTCAACGTTCCATCAACCACTGATTTAGTCAACCTTCCATCAACCAATGATTTGGTCAACGTTCCATCAACCACTGATTTAGTCAACATTCCATCAACCACTGATTTAGTCAACCTTCCATCAACCAATGATTTAGTCAACGTTCCATCAACCACTGATTTAGTCAAAGTTCCATCAACCACTGATTTAGTCAAAGTTCCATCATCCACTGATTTAGTCACAGTTCCATCATCCACTAATTTAGTCAACGTTCCATCAACCACTGATTTAGTCAACGTTCCATCAACCACTGATTTAGTCAACGTTCCATCAACCACTGATTTAGTCAACGTTCCATAAACCACTGATTTAGTCAACGTTCCATCAACCACTGATTTAGTCAAAGTTCCATCAACCACTGATTTAGTCAACGTTCCATCAACCACTGATTTAGTCAACGTTCCATCAACCACTGATTTAGTCAACGTTCCATCAACCACTGATTTAGTCAACGTTCCATAAACCACTGATTTAGTCAACGTTCCATCAACCACTGATTTACTCAACATTCCATCAAACATTGATTTAGTCAAACGGCTCATCAAGTGCATTGATCTCTTAAGTACTTTAATCAATCCTGCACCTATAAAAGTTAATTGAGTCATTTCTAAACAAATACATCAATTGATTGTTTATCTGTTGAAGTCTGATCAATCACGTGTATCAGATTGTTATTTCAGTTGACATTTGGATCACAAGTTGATTTAGCTCTTGCTCTTATTATCTGCTTTAAAAAAACATAAATAGCTAATATATATAAATGAATGTAAACAATTAAAGATAATTTAATTCCCTTTATATAAAAACAAACGAATGTGAATGTCTGGAGCGTAAAGAGCTTGACACTTTCTCTTATATCGCAACATCTCATTTTGTTAATAACAGTAGCTACGATCAAACTTTTCTAAAGAATTATGGTGAGATTCTCAACAATGCCGTTTAAACTGACCACCGCGTGACTCTTTCCGGTCTGCTGGCACTTACCATGTCACGATGCGACACACGGCCTTTACAACGACGCACTGTTTAAGCCTGCCTACCATAGCTCGAACTATTTCGACAGTACTCCGAATTACGGAAATGATGGTAACAAGGACACATATCAAGACACCATGGACAACGACCCCGCCTGGTGGATGGCTGACCTACAAGGACAATATGTGATCGAACAGGTCATTGTCACAAACAAGTAAGTTGATCAAATAGATTATTATGACAAAGCCTAAGTGGCTTGTTCTAGTTCTGGTAATGTTTCGTTGCCTCATCCATGTACTGGCATCTTTGCAACGGATGGGGATTCGATGTAGATATTCTAACAGCTCCTAGCTGATGCCAGGACAGCCTTGAAGCTTTCGACCTTTGTCGAGTTCACAGTGGCAACGTTCAGGTATTTCCATGCTATTATCGTGTCTGGGAAGAAAGATTGTTGATACTGCGCTGTGTTGCACTGAGGCACTTTGAAGCATTTGCTATTGTTTCTGGTGTAATTGTTTATGGGAATGTCAGTGATGAAGTCAGTGTTCATTGAGCGTTTGGCTCTGATCAGTCTACCCGGTTTCAGTGGGGTGAGATACGTGCCTGCTGGGATGCCAGTCCCATGATCACTTTATATAAGAATATCAGCCGGAGTCCCTCTCATCTGTCTTTAAGGGGTGGGATGTCAAATCTTTTTAAAAGACCAGTGACGAAGCCAGGAGTGGTGGATTTGTAGTCTCGAGCGATAAAACTCACCGTGTTACGTTGAATTTGCACCATCGTGTCCACGTCTTGCTTAAGGTGTGGGTCCCAGATGATCGCACCATATTCCAGTAGTGGACGGATGAGTGCGAGATAGGCATTCCGTTTGCAGGAAGTTGGGCAGTGGCGCAGATTTTTTTGGATGAAACCTAGGGTGGAGTTGGCCTTTTTTGAAATTTTGTTTATATGTGGTGACCATTTTAGGCTATAGGAGAAAAGAATTCCAAGGTATGGATTATTTGATACTTGTTGGAGGATTGTCTCGTTTAGTGAGTAAATATGAGCTGATGTTTATTTTCTTGAGATTGTCATCATGTAGCCTTTTTTCCGTATAAATGTTATTTCTTTATACAATTTTTTGTTTTTCAATTTATTTCATTTCATACTCTTTTATTTTGATGGCACAAATGGATACCCTTGATGGTACAAATAAGTACCATTCACGGTACAAATGGATAGCGTTGATGGTACTAATGGATATCATTGATGGTACAAATAAATACCATTGATGGTACAAATCGATACCATTAATGGTACAGATAAATACTATTGACGGTACAAATGGATATCATTGATGGACATTACAAATATTTTAACTTTCGTCCCAATGCTTATGGTTTTGCTTCTACCTGTTTGTCGTATGTTGACATTTTGTTTTGTAAACATTTAGCACATCTGAAAACCTAATGTTTTGGGCATTTATCAAAACCATGATCAACTGTAATCTAACAATTTGTGTCAAATAATAGAACATTCATTTCTGAATGCAACGATATGCAACGCGTTAAAAGTGGTATGCCTCTCATAGAACAACCCCCCTCCCCCCACCCCGATTGTAAATTACATAAACTTTCTTGCTTTATTTCTTTTTGACAAAAACAAATCATGTCATCACACTGAGAAATGCTCAAATTATGTCACAGTCATGAAGTACAAAGACTGAAGACATTTCAAATCGACATTTTCGTCAACGACCCTAGAAACGTCGCTCAACCCAATGGACAAACTCTTACCAAAGTGAGACTTCACCAGGGTCAGAGACATTCACTTGGCCGTGTTCAACGGTAAGAACTGGACGATTCGTCCGTTTGCTAAGGCTAGTCTTATTAACATAATCCGGGATTTAATGTTGTTGTCACAATGGACCACGAAATTGTAAATTACTTTTAATTTAACATGTTTACTTAGGAATACAATTATTACAGATATATTTTTGAAATAGTATTTTATTTACATAGGTATAATGTATTTATTAGTCCTAGTAACATTTTTTTGTTCGTTTTAGCTGACACTTGGTGACCACGAGTTCAGATTTATCTGTTTTGACTGGGGAATTTTAATGGAATATTTTTTTCCATCATTACGTTACAGAAATCTATGTAACAACTATGTATTCCAATCAAGAGCTAAATTTAAAATTGTTTTAGTTGTGAACGTAAGTACTGCGCCATCACTCTTTACGTATGATTCGGGAGCGTTACCCGGTCTAGTTTTAACAGGTATTTTAAATCAGTCCCAGATTTAAATACCATTGAAATGAAATAATGGATACCGTTGATGGTATAAATGGAGACCATTGGTGGTACAAATGGATACCATTAATTTTACAAATGGTTTTCATTGATTGATATTTTAAATAATCATGACTTAGAAGCATAAACAGTGTTTTTGTTTCATTTTATCTTTTTTTTTTACACAAATGCATTGACCCAGTCGGATGAAATTGATGTTGATACCAGATGATATTAGAAGACAAGCCACTCAAAACCTTGATGACTATCGTCTAAGGATAAGTTTGTGACTTGTTTTACTTCCCTTAGTTTCTCTTATCTCCTCCTTGTTATGTAACGTGTTACGCATAGAGATGTCCAAAAAACTGAATTAGGCACCGGTTTAAACTCAGCGTCACTCCCACCAGACGTTCCCATGGACCAGCTCTGGGGACACTCAGCTACTGCGGCATCCTGCTACGGTGGCAACCCTGTCTGTTGACACACTGTTTTTTTCATTAGATTTGATCTGCTATGAAATTAATTGAGAAAAGATCTGCAATTTTTCACTTTGTGTCACCCAACTTTCGCGCCCCAACCTTCGTGACTCTAGTGTCTCGATTTACGCCAACCATAACAAAAATGCAGCCAATTAAAACGTACCTACTGGTGTCTAGTCTAGAAATTACATACTATTGCTTTGTAATTGCAAATAGACAGCTGTTAAAATTATCAAGATAATCGACTCTGTTGCCATGACTCGAGAAGCGATTTCGAGATTCGACTTCTACCAGCAAACAGACATGAATCTCTACAAAACAGTGTTAAAATTTACAGGGTTCTAGTTAAATAGAGAAACGAGTAAAAATGAACAATTTTGCTGCGTGCGAAATGCTAACTGGAATAAGAAGTTTAATATCGAGGCTGTCTGTGGGTAAATTATTACATAAATCAATTATCTGTATGACATTTTTTTCTTTAATAAATAGCAGCGTGTCTTCTTATATTCGCTTTCTCTCTGCAACTACATTACTAATAATAAAATCAAGACAACTAACAACGAAATCTCCCATATACTAAAATACGTCAGACATACACAAAACATATCAACATCTACACAATTAATCTCCACACCAAAGCACGCACCAACAAAATACGAACACATCATTAACAGAGTGCTTTCTGATATCCTAAATTATAAATTAATCTTGAAAATTAATGTTTTGTTTAAACTGTTCCTACTTATTTAACAGGGATTTCGACAACCACGCTGCTTCCTTATTTTAAAACAAGGCTTTTTTTTTTTTTTAATTGTAGGAAGGGTCTTGCTACTCTACATATCTCTGAGATGGAAGTGATGGTCAGCCGTTACACATCCAAACGAACGTACTTCCCCAAGTCCCCAAACACATATCTGCCGTCAAGCCCATATGCCAAGTACGGCGCCTCGTCCCCCAAGAGCTGCGCCTTCAGGTGCGCCGCGAGCACTGATCCTTTCTGTACGGCGTTCAACCTGATGTCCAGTGGCGCGTGTCAACTTTTTTCCACTGAACCAAGGGGCAATCTCGGTACAGCTGAAATGGAAGGAGACATATTTGGTTTGGTTGACTACAATTATTAAGATGGCAGCACCATCGTACATCACCTTCCCTCCCCTCCCCGGCCCCACACAGGGCCGACCTTAGCAATGTTGGCATTCAAGACAGTTTTAAATGTAAACTCCCCATCCTCTTATAAATGTTTTGGTTCTCATCAAATGTTAATAATAAGATAAGATAAGATGAGACATTTTTATTCATCCAAATGGAATTTTTTTTTTCTTTTTCATTCATTGTACATAATTTTTGTTTAGTCCTGAAAATGCGTGTTCGAGTTTTTAGTTGTTCCCTATTAAAATTAGTCTATAGTAAGACATTCGGTGTGTATAGGTGCGGTAAAAATAACTGTTGAGTTCTCTGATCAGAACAGAGTCTTGGATTTTTGTTTTAACAGAGTTCCCGTTTTTTCCTCTCCAAGATAAGGGACACTCCTTGTCTTTGTAGCCAATCTGTCTTTGAATGGTTAGTTTTGATCTTGGCATTTGTTTTACAAGATGGCCTATCAATTCATTCCCATATTGCTGATGTGAATTTGTCTTGGTTTTTTTTTTTTGTTGGTTTTTTTGCTAACGATGTCAAAAAAATCCATGTCCCCGCTGTTCGTTGCGATTAAAAAAACTCCAGAATATCACTCCAAGCAGATCAAACACATTCAACGAGCCTTGATTCCAAAGAAAACTATGTAATTGTCTTTAAGCTATAATGAAAGCTGAACTATATTCACAGATGAAATCGATTCACCTGCAGAGCGGCGTCTCGAAAGTAGATGATCAGTTGTGGAAGACTGGTATTAAAAGTATAATTATTATTATTTAAATTTTAAACAGAACTTTAAAATCTAAGTTTTAAGAAAAAAAAAATAATATCTATATGTATAATACGCCAGAAAACTAGGTCAAGAGGACGACAAGACGACGACGCAGGCTATATATAGATGCGCCAGAGCAAGCCAAACGCAGGCTATATATATAGATACGCCAGAGCAAGCAAGACGCAGGCTATATATAGATACGCCAGAGCAAGCAAGACGCAGGCAAACCCTCCCTTCCCTTGCCTGCCCATTGTTGGTCTCGAGACATGCGCACTGCGGTGGAGCTACCGCCCCCTTCCTGCACCACCGTCTTAAAACATCAAAAGTCTCAAATAAAATTAAAAGTCTCAAACAATATTAAAAGCCTTAAACAACATTAAAAGTCTCAAAACACATTAAAAGTTACAAACAACATTAGAAATCTCAAACAATATTAAAAGTCTCAAACAACATTAAGAGTTCCAAACAACATTAAAAGTCTCAAAACAAATTAATATTTACAAACAACATTAAAGTCTCAAACAACATTAAAAGTCTCAAAAAACATTAAAAGTCTCAAAATACATTAACAGTCTCAAACAACATTAAAAGCCTCAAACAACATTAAAAATCTCAACCAAAATTAAATGTCTCAAGCAACAAAAAAGTCTCAAATAACGTTGATACTACTTTCACATCAGCAAACACCGTTTGTTATAAGAAAGAATTAAACATATGTAAACAGCAGTTGAACATACAATAACTGTCATATGTAATGGATCCTTGTGTGATGAATCAGTCCCTAACTCTACATGTGGGCCTATATTTAATACTCTGTCTATTTGTAAATTTGATTTCGAAATTATCTTATGTTTTATGACTGTCTCGTTGTAAGTATTCTGTGACTTTGGCTGAAAAAATATCACCCCAATTATATTTAGATATGATGCATAGTGAATTAAATTATAAAATCCTGTACTTCACAAAGACAATGGGTCCAACAATCGTCTTTTTAAATCTTTCATATTAAATTCCTTTTTTTTTTTTCATTTGTTAAGGGCCAAAATCTTCGGACGGCTTATTGACCTACTTTCTGTCATCCAATCGAATTGAAATTTGGTACATTGATTTATTACAGACGACAAAACATTATAATACATTTTCAGCACTAGCCCCCAAACTTTAACCCAACAAAATACGACTTTATATATTTATTTATTTATCTAGGCATTTTTATATAGCGCTTACCATAAAGCTCTAAGCGCTTTGCAATTATTAAAAACATGTAAACTAAGTAAATACAAATGAGACACTAGGATAGTAACTACTATTCTATAGAAACAATGAAAATGGCTATAAAACGAGGACACTTTGACACTTCAGGATCAACCCGAAACAGAAAATGATTAGGGCAAGGAGGGTGCATCACAGCTCATAGGCGGACCTAAAAAGATGAGTTTTAAGGGACTTTTTGAAAATGGACGAGGTTTCACTTTACTGTTTTTCAAGGCGAAGGTGAAGGAAATATGACACTGATTTCACGCTTGGTGCGTAATATTTTCTTTTTGTTTCTCTGAAATAGTTGCTGAACAAAATCTGCGGTGTAAAAGTGGATGGGGCATTAGAATATTCATTTAAAATAAAATTATAACAAAAATGCATTTAAAGAATTAATACGAAAAACTTTGGTTTTAGCGGATGTCTAATTCGATATTACTTTCTACGCATTGAGTTTTATTTCATTGCATCAGCATTATTTAAGTTATTGCTAAAGTAATTTAGTGATTACTGATTATTCGGTGTGGCACTGCCCAACAGAAGGAGCTGGTCGGCTTAGTATTATCTAATGATCTTAAAGATTAAGAGGTCAGACCTGCCCAAGATCTTTTTTTTTAATTGAGATAAACGATATCGCGAAATCTAAATTTCATACATCATATGTACCGCATGGCTATTAAGCCTTATAGGAAATGTAAGCTCTCTATGTTGTCTGAAATCTGAACATTATGAGAATCATCGGCTCTAAAAAAGAAGTTCTAACACTATAAATCAGTTTTTTTTTATTTTTTAAATACAGTAAAATTCAATTTAATTTCTTTTAATAAATACAAATTCAAAAGTTGCCACACCTTGCTACAATGTAATGAATCAAGACTTATAAAAGGCCTTAGCTAAGTCAAGAGTTCCCGAAAATCTCTCGTGCATGTCAGTGGCTTCAGAAATTGTTTGTTAGGATTTAACTGGATCATTGCTTAAACACACCAGCAATGGATTTTTTTTTCTTCTAACAATAAAGTGTTGAAATTGACCTCTTTTTTACGGCTGAATAACGTGGGCGAATTAGGTGGTGCGAAGAGGGTGGTTCTCTCCGGTTGCATTTTCTTTTCCTTTATATGCAATGGAAAGGGGTGAGGAAAATAATGATCCCATAGCACAATGTAGTGATACACGCAATAAAACATTTAGTCTTAGAAATCCTGCCGTGGACGGCTGAACGGATTAAAGTTCGTTTCCCCATTAGGTGTCACGTGATCAAAAGGTACCCAACAAATTGCAAGTCCACCAGACGCCCCTTTCACGGGTGGTTGGGTCGAGGGCTGGGGCCCATTTGGCCAATTCATCCGATTTACTTGTGCCTCAGGCCGTGTGACAGATTAAACAAGCCGTTTGTAAGTTTCAACATAATAAATGATCTCTTTTAAGTCCTATGAGAATACTTCTAGACTTGATATATTAAATTGGGTTTAACCTAAAGTAAACCATTAAAATTGCGGCATTCGGAAGGCATTTAATTTTATTTTTAAGTAAATGAATTATAAATAATTCAATTGTATACAGACATGCAGAGCATAACATTTGTAAAATGTCTGCAGAGGCGTAAGTGGGTTTTTGACGCCCTTGGCTAATTTATTTTTGGCGCCCTTGATTAGAGATTATTAGAGATTTAGCGGCGCCCTTTTGAACTGGCGAAGGCCGACGCCCTTGGCAACTGCCCCAATGCCAAGCCGTTGTTAAGCCACTGAATGCGCGGTGCTCTCATGAGGTGTGATTACCGGGTAATAATTTTTTTGTTTCAATGGAAAGTTGATAAATTATAGACTTAATTAAGAAAGTCACATAGTTTCTTAGTATTTTTACGCAAATTAATCCATTTACACAAGTATTGTGGACATCTCGAGACCATTTAATGATTTTTAAAAACAAAACCATAAACAAAGGAAAAAAGAAAAAATACTTTAACAATGTTCTCGAAAACTTAATACTTTTAATGTCTTTAGGAATGTTATGAAATTAAAGGATTTTTAAAAAATGCTCTAAATTGGGGGGGGGGGCGGGCACAGGGGGGTGGGGGGGGGGGGGGCGGGCACAGTGTGGTGGGATTCAAACATGGGCAGACGCGCCACATCCCAATAAAATCCCTGATCCTATGGGGACACATTCAATGTTCGGATAATAACATTATTACATCTAACGTGGATACAGTAAATACAATGAACAGCATCCACTATCGATCCATTAACTAGCCAAAGGAGGCCCCAGACAGTTAAGGAACCAGAATGTTCATCAATCGGCACACTTTTTCTTACTATCAAGAAAATCAATGAATGTCTCCACAAGAGCAGATACCGAATCACGGCTAGGATTTCTCACATGAATGATGGCATACGCTAACATACATGAATACGGTAGGTAATGTCATTTATCTAGGGTGTACTGGGGTCCAGTTAAAAATTTTAATACACGATTGCCATAGGTGCTGCCATCAGTGCAAAAGGAGGTGGGGAGGGAATTGCACGTCGGTAGGGCTTGTCAAAGAGTTAAAAACCAACACAGTGCTGAGTTGGCTTTGCCGAGTTCCATCAGTGCAGTGGGGAATGTCAATAGACAAAAAAAATAGTTGCGTGCTCTTACAAACCGCTGACCTCGTTCCACTTCTGAGTAGCACCTTAATCATGTTTGTTGATTCCAAATTTGATCCAGTTGAATGAGTTGGTCCAATTAAAACAGATACTATTTGATATGATTTGTTCAATCTGAACAATAGTCCATAGTTTCTTTCATTTAATACCATCGTCATCTATTCCATTTTTACATGCAGGGACATAGCTAGGGCTGGTGTCACACGGTGCTCTTGGACCCCCACCCCTGCCCCCGCACCCCTCTAGCTACGCCACTGTTAACGTGAATTTGGTGACTAACGCGGACAATGATATGAACTTAAATGCTCGACTCTCCCCGAACGGTGGTACCATATACAGAAGTCCTAATTGAAAAGAAGATGTTTAAACAGTTGCGTAGTAATGTGGTAGAGAAGGGAGGGGGAGGGTGCACCCCGTGTGGCACGTTTTTTCTCCTTATCTTGAGAGTGTATGGTAAAAGTGGGCGTCAACATTCTCAGCCCCCCCCCCCAGGTTGTCACAAAACCTAGCTACGCCAGAGGGTTAATTTTTTTTAAGAATTAAATTTGACAGGTTTGATGATAAAAATTAGAAATGTGTAGTGTTTCATTCTGAGTGATTGAGTTTGTAACTTGAACGATTAGAGATGAAACAATAAACCTTCCATGTTTCACGTGCATAGAGAAGCACAGGGGGGCACAGCCGCGTTTAAGAATTTTATATTAGTTCGAATGCTGATACCTCTTCTGATCAATACATTCTTAGACATCTTGTCAAAGGTTTCGCTGGCTCTGTTGATACAACCTCGTTATTGGTGTTTACCCTTTGAGAAAGTGTGCTGTCAAAGAAGAGAACTATTTACTGCTATCGACAATTTACATGCATATTGGGTTAAAAATACGTTTTTTTTCTAAGAGCTGTTTTGTACAGGACCTCGGTCTTTTTTCATGTTACAGGTGTGAAGGCAATATAGAAATTTACAACATTGACTTGAACATCCGTCAAGGATCACGACACATTCATCAGCGGTAGGCAAGTCCGTAATGTAACGTCTTCTCCTGTGAGACATCAGTCAGCATGGTGAAAACTACGATCCAGAAAAGTGGTGGTGACATGAAACGAATAAGTTTCACCCCCTCAAGCCTGATGGAATTGTATAGATGTCTCTCAACATAACCGGATTATAGCCTGCATACCATAGAATGTTTCATTGTGACAATGTTATCCGCTTACGGGTTTTAAATTCAGAGTTTCCTTCTCTTTCATGAGTTGCCATCCAATGTTAACGAATCCACCCACGGTGCTGGTAATGTTTCTGCTGTGGTGGGTGTTGAACTCCAGACAACGATTGACTCAGTTCAGACCAGTCAGCTACCCAGCACTTATAAGAAACGGATATATCAAATTCAAAAAATACTTTAATGTTATACAAAACACACGATTATTGTTTTTAAATCGCGCACAGTAAACTTAAAAATAATGAAGGAAGACTTTTTCAATAATTCAATAACCTTGAATTTAAATAAGTACAACGAATAATATATATATATTCTTGGTATCTTTCAAATTATATATATATATAATTTGAAAGATACCAAAGAATGGATTCTTTAGTAGGACATTGTTATCTTATGTAAACACATACTATCATACATAATTTCAACACATATAAAAATGTCATACCAATTCTACCATCCGTTTTCATATTCGCCTCCGCAATGTATATGAGATTTGTTATAATTTAAAAAAAAAAGAAATTAAAAAAAATTTTTTTTTTAAATAAATACAAAACACACCATTTTAGTTGTGATGGACGCGCAGATAACACCGTATAAGAATGACACAATGATTTCAAAATACACGCCATTGTGGATTTTATGTCTGCGCCGTTTTAGGGATAGCAGTGGATTGGTGAACCGTGCTTCCTCGGCATTGTGCTCGACATTATCGCCATCTATATATATAACCCTCGCTAGTCGCCGACGTCAATTCGCCGCCGGTGTCAACAGAGACAGGCTTCGACTGGTTTCAAATGAACGAAGGGAACGAACTTGACCCACCGCCCTGAATCACACGGCCGCAAGGTGACTTTTGAGCGTGGATATTGAAATCCACCAGATATATTTGAAGTAGCATTGAACGGTCAGATAATTGAACCTTTTCAAATCTCCCACCCCCACACTCCACCCCCACAATCACGCCGACCATTTTGAGTAAAGCCTATCTTCACTAGCCATAGGCAGTGGCGTAGCGAGGGTGTTTGGCGCCCGGGGACAAGATTCATTTTAAAGCGCCCCCTTTTCTTTTTTTCAACTCTCAAACCCATTATTTTTACCAATAATATAATATCAAATCACATTTTGGCGCCCCTAACTAGCTTGCGCCAGGGGACATCTGTCCCCCCTGCCCCCCCCCCATCGCTACGCCTCTGGCTGTAGGTTAAATGATAATCACCTACTAACAAACACAAATATTCTGGTTTTGGTGGGGGGGGGGGGTTAAGGGTTGAGCTTACGCTATTGAAACCCCATTTCGCACATAGACAACCAGCTCTCCCCCCTGCCCCCCCCCCACCGCTACGCCCCTGGCTGTAGGTTAAATGATAATCCCCTACTAACAAACCCAAATATTCTGGTTTTGGTGGGGGGGGGGGGGTGTAAGGGTTGAGCTTACGCTATTGAAACCCCATTTCGCACATAGACAACCAGCTCCATCTGCTGGGTTTTTCCATATAGCAGTGATTCTCATCATTCCTAATGGCGCAACCATTTAATACAGCTCCACATTTTGTTGTGACCGCCAACCAAGAAATTATTTTCGTTGCTACTTCATAATTATGTTGTTGGACTTCGCCTCTCAAATGTGGCAATAAACATGGACTCATAAATATGACAATCAACTTGGTCTCTAAATAGGACAGTTATCTGGGCCTCTCAAATTATGACAATCAACTGGGTCTATTATATGTGACAATAATTGGCCTCTCAAACATGACAACCAAATGGGCCTCCCCGCCCAAAATACCCCCACTGAATCCCGAAAAGTGTTCTAACTATCGGTCCACGTTGGGAATCTCTCTTGCTATAACAGCTGTTATGTAGGACACTTTCCCCGTGCCGTAAACTTTGCTTGACCCAAAATTTTATTCCTAGCAGACTCTACGTTCATAGATGGGCGTGGCCTAGTTCTTTTCATCTTTCCGTGTTTACTGCCGACAACAGCTAAAAATAATGAAATTAAACTGTTCTCAAAATTATTGTGTGGATTGTTTGCGATTGTATTAGAAAAGTAAATGCGTTTCTGGACGCATCGGTAGACCGACTATATAAATAAGGGGTTTAAGAGATTCACGGAGATTCGGATAGATTGAAAGAAATTTTTAACTTCACAAGACATGTGTTATTCTTTAATATGTATTTATTCGCATTCATCATGCATCCTTATTAATTGGCACATTGTACTAATGGTGTACCGGTACAAGATTTTCCAAAACTCTGTAAGATGATGATTTGTAATTATATTTCTATTGTTTTGTAATTGTATTATTACTAATTAAATCATATTAATTGTAATTGGTACTGTTTGTGTGTACAATATTGTTGTTATTGTATTTCTCTATGGTATCGTCATTTGTTAGGCACATTTTGAACGAGCCATAAATTTAAAATAGGAGTTTAATTTCTCACAATAGAGGGCAGTGCGTAAAACAGCCCCGGCCAGTAACTTCATTTAATTGACTATATTTACGGTGGTTTTCTCAGGACAAGGACTTCCGTTCGGTCGTTGGTGATGTTCTTAAAATATGAGGAATCGAAATTTCCAGGGGTCGGGGTGGCGTATTTATGTCCAAATATACCCCCTGCCCATACTGGGGAAGCATAGGACGCCCTCTAATTGGATTTTCTATAGTGGGGTCTCTAGCTCGTAAATGTTTCATGAAGTAGCTGGGACGAGACCATTGCTGAAAGCAGCCTGCTCGATGTGTGTGTATTGAAAATCATTAGCACGAGACTGTCACTACCCATCTCACCTCATCAGCCTGCCACTACTTACTTCATGAGGCTGCAACTACCCATCTCAACTCATCAGCCAGCCACTACTTACTTCATGAGGCTGCAACTACCCATCTCAACTCATCAGCCGGCCACTACTTACTTCATGAGCCTGCAACTACCTATCTCAACTCATCAGCCGGCAACTACTTACTTCATGAGGCTGCAACTACCCATCTCAACTCATCAGCCGGCCACTACTTACTTCCTGAGGCTGCCACTACCCACCTCTTCAGGCTGCCCCTACCATTTTTAATTATAAAAACACTATGTCTTGGCGTTTTCTAACAGATTTGTAAGGGAAAACTATTAATTTAAAGAAAATCTGATTTCCATTGGGCTGAATTTTAAATTTTAACTTGAATATTTAAATGATTGATTTAAAATGACCCTTATACAATTGATCAATAAATTTTCCCATTTAAATGGGTTTATGTTGGTGGTCCCATTGTTATTTTACTTGATAAACGGCCTCAGCCTTCTCTTTAGCTTCCGGCAACAACAAGTTTGTTTGTTTTTTGTTTTTTTGTTGTTGTTGTTTTTACTGTGCTCTGTTTCTTGTTGTACTTTCATTTCTCCTATTCGCTAAAGAAGGCTCTAAGCCGACACGTTCTCATCTTATTGTCCTGTCTATTGGTTCAAGTCTCAGCCTACCTTGTTCTACTACTACATTAATTTTGTCATGGTCAAAGACTCTTTTACTTTTTTCTTAATAAAACAAAAAATAATAAAAGAAAGATGTTCTTTACAATAAATCATGTTATTTGATTTGGCCTAACTTGAATATTAATTGAAACGGACAGGGCCCGAAATTAATAGCCTTTTAGAGTTCTAATGAACTCCATTTTTATAGCTAATTATTATATACAAAAAAAGTATTGGTACGTAAGGTAACTGATTTTGACGGGGTTCTAAATTGATGAGTACGCTGACCACGTTATAGAATTGTTTTTCGAATGCAAACTCCGGTGACGCCGGGTATGGCGGCTAGTAATTTTTAAAAAAAACAAAAAAAAACTCTCCTTACTTTAAAGTAAGTGCAGGTTTAACCATTGAATGCCCGGGGCGGATCTTTCTGAGATTAAGCTCGGTGAAAGCTGATTCAAAAAATAACCAACTTCAAGAAACAAATAAAACTGTTGTCGATGCAAAAGCGGAGGTATTTCTTTTCATTACATTTTTTTGAATTACTATGTCAGGAAAATATTTACTACAAAAATATCGAAAAGTTTCCTTGGCGCAAAAAAATGTGAAGTGATGTATACTGTAAGGGAACATTGCTTACTCTCTGACAAACTTCATCTAGTTCTGGTACCCAATAAGGAAACAACTCCGGTGATACATTTAAACTCGTGTTCTTTATTGGGCTGTCACTTGCTTACACTTTCACTCATCTCACAACTCTGACTTCTCCCTGCTATCTAGCTCTCAGTCCGACCGCCTTCTCCCATACCATCCGGCCGCGCTCTCCCTCGTCCCGTCCAGAGATCCCTATTTATACCTCCCCGTCCCATAGTTCCTCTCCCAGTCCAGGCGCCAGGTCTAGACGTCCCAGGTAAATGCCCTGGTCAGATGGCTTGATCCGTCGATCGTGATCCCTGGTCAGCTGGCGCCGGCTGTACCTGTCAGACGGTGTCAGACGGCCGTTAATCCCTGGTCAGACGTCGGTGTCAGAGGCACCCGGCGCCGTCGTAGTCCGAACTCTCCACACTACCGCTCTATTTTTTTCTTGTCGATCATCTGATAATCCTACCGGCTTATTAAAAGAAAGATTTTCTGATTTGAAACAAATTGATTTTCCAACTTGCATGATACAGGCAATGTTACTGGATTCGTCTGATATTTCAAAGATGCAGTATCGAGAAGAACTCGCAGAAATACAAAATGATGAGTCATTTAAAAACTTTATTTTATAAGACAGGAGCGATGGCGTGGCTTTGTGATGAAACAATAATCAGTTCTCCAAGTTCAACAACAAGTGCAAGCCAACTATTGTTAGCGTTTCCATCTTCATATGTAGCTGCATGCTGCAACAACAACAAAAATCAATAAAAAGGGAGACAAAATCCGCTTGATATAACACAACGGGGACACTTGAGACTGAAGCCAACTAAATTAGAGCATATAATAAAATCTCTTTGAGGCAAGCATCAAGCACAAACATCTCACTTATTTAAACTATAAATAATTTCTCATAATTAAGATAATATAGAAAAATATTTCATTAAAATTATTTCGTACTTGAAAATAAGTTATCCATTATATGTTTTTAAAATTTACTTGCTATGATTCCTCTCCAATTTTCTAATGATTGTTCCTAAAACCTATTGTTACATACATACAAAAAAAAAAAAAAAACAGTACACAAAAAATGACGATACCATCAATTAAGTACAATAACAAATAATACGATACACAAACCAGGGCTAATTACAATTAATAAGTTTTATAAAGTTAATATTTAATTAAAATTATTTCGTACTTAAAAATAAGTTATCCATTATATGTTTTTAAAATTTACTTGCTATGATTCCTATCCAATTTTCTAATGATTTTTCCAAAAACCTATTGTTAAAAACAAAAAAAAAAAAAAAAAAACAGTACACAAAAAATGACGATACCATCAATTAAGTACAATAACAAATAATACGATACACAAACCAGGGCTAATTACAATTAATAAGTTTTATAAAGTTAATAATAAAGTACTAAAGTCAAAAATAAATTTATTTCAAAATCATTTACTTACAGTAGCGTACTGTTTTGCTTGTACCAGTACACAGTTGATGATAATAAAATGTGCCAAATAAGGTACAACGATGAATAGGAATTCGCACATATAAGTAAACAAAACTCTAGCAAGTATAACATACTCTAAAAAAAATTCTCGTCTGTCGTCTCGTAAAGTAAAAAATCTCGTGATAAATGCTCTCCCAAAAATCTATCGTGTCCCCTTTTTATAGTCTGATCTATTGATGCATCTGGAACCGCCTTAGGCATTGTTTTACTATCCAGTTTACTCCAGATTCTTCTACAAAATTCTAATAAAATGGACTATTAATTTTATTTAGAACAAGAGACTATTTTTAGGTAGCCACATCTAAAATAAGGTCTCCAGCTTGCTTGGTGTCTGCTGGAGTTTATGACGTAAACATGTCTACATAACACCTATCATTTAATTTTCTTAAGTAAACAACAACACTTTTTATATTACAAATTGTGTATATGATACGTGTGAGTCTTATATTACAAATTGTGTATATGATACATGTGAGTCTTATATTACAAATTGTGTATATGATACATGTGAGTCTTATATTACAAATTGTGTATATGATACAAGTGAGTCTTATATTACAAATTGTGTATATGATACATGTGAGTCTTATATTACAAATTGTGTATATGATACATGTGAGTCTTATATTACAAATTGTGTATATGATACATGTGAGTCTTATATTACAAATTGTGTATATGATACATGTTAGTCTTATATTACAAATTGTGTATATGATACATGTGAGTCTTATATTACAAATTGTGTATATGATACATGTGAGTCTTATATTACAAATTGTGTATATGCTACATGTTAGTCTTATATTACAAATTGTGTATATGATACATGTGAGTCTTATATTACAAATTGTGTATATGATACATGTGAGTCTTATATTACAAATTGTGTATATGATACATGTGAGTCTTATATTACAAATTGTGTATATGATACATGTGAGTCTTATATTACAAATTGTGTATATGATACATGTGAGTCTTATATTACAAATTGTGTATATGATACATGTGAGTCTTATATTACAAATTGTGTATATGATACATGTGAGTCTTATATTACAAATTGTGTATATGATACATGTTAGTCTTATATTACAAATTGTGTATATGATACATGTGAGTCTTATATTACAAATTGTGTATATGATACATGTGAGTCTTATATTACAAATTGTGTATATGCTACATGTTAGTCTTATATTACAAATTGTGTATATGATACATGTGAGTCTTATATTACAAATTGTGTATATGATACATGTGAGTCTTATATTACAAATTGTGTATATGATACATGTGAGTCTTATATTACAAATTGTGTATATGATACATGTGGTTCATAAGAATTTTATAAAGGCTTTAATGGTGCATGGCACAAAAAAAGTTTGAGAAACACTGGTGTAGATTCTAGACGTGTTTAGAATGATCTCACATTTGGCAATGTTTTATGTGGATCCCTTGTACTCTCGCTGGCCCCTTACTGCCCCGTCACGTGATTGGTTTCGGTGTTTTTCATCAATTCTACGAAAGGTAAAGAACTGCAAGCTTTACGTGATAAAAGTGCTGATACTTTGAAAACGGGGCAAAGGAAGCTATAATCATGAGATCCCAAAAAATCATGAATTGCAAAAAACTAATAAAATATTATACATTGATTAAAACTGTACTTTTTTTTCTCCATTTATTTTTTAACTTGCTGAATTTTAATTGTTGCTTCATAATAGAAGGAACAAAAAAAAACTATGTTACATTCAGTTCGGAAGTTGATTGCTTGCCAGTATATCGTTGCTTAGCCCTAGTATTAGAAAAGTTGATAGATGCTTCGTAACAAATAATCTGTGTAATCGCCTGGTTAAACTAAATTCTAGTCTCGAATCGCCACGGAAATATATACAATGACATGATTTTAACAACTAGTAAATAAAGGGGGTCGTTTTGAATTATTAAAAAAACTAACTATTTCGCTGCATTTATTTATATGTTCTATGTATTTGTTAATTGGATTTATAAAGTAACAAGAACAAAAATATAAATTAAAATAAACATAAACAGCATATAATAATCAAGTTAGTAAAGCTGGGTGCTAGGTGGCCGAATGTCTTAACCGAGCAAAGGCACAGTCAAGCAAAATCATTACCAGCACCGCGGGTGGATGTGACTCGTTAAACTTGAATGGCAACTCATCTAAGAGAAGGAGACTCTGAGTTCAAACCCGGAGATGGAGTCCCGTATGCGGATAACATTGGTACAAGCTGTATAAGCCACATGATGTTCCCTTGGGTTATTCAGCGGCGTGGAGAGAGCGATTTGCTGTTGAGAACGAGCTTATACTTCTAGAAAATAATCCCAGGCCTTCACTAATTAAGTCAATACCTTCAATTATTTCTACGATAGTAAATGAATGACTTCCTTCAAGCTGTGTAAATAAATAATAGAACATGGAATGTGAAGGCTGAAATCAAAGGACAAAACAATAAAATGTTAAATGTTTCTGCTGCGAGCCTTCCCCGGCACACAAGACAAATGAAAATATGTGATACGTTAGTGAAGTACTTTAGATGTCTTGTGTTAAAATAGTTATAACTTTAAGAAGTTTGTCTTAGTTTAAATATAAAAAGATCCTTGTGCTGAAAATGAATATATACAGTGTAATCCAAAAATATTTCCATTTACTTGAATCAGTCAAGAAGCTTATCTTAACTCATCCTATTTCCAATAACTCTTGTAAAACCGCTTTCAACGTATCTCGCTAAAAAAAAAAAATGTATACTATAAATGTTGTCTTGGCTTGAAAATACATGAGATCCTGTGTACTGGAGCTACTGAATCATCAAAGTAAAAAGTAACTGATGTTAATATTTCAGCGCAGTTGATTAGATTTTAAATATCCTTTACCATGGCGAAAATTTGTGATAGTGTGTGATAATCTCTGACTCTCTGAAATAAGGAAAAAAAACAACTATTAAACAATATTATATTTAAAAATGTGTTTCCAGGAATTTCCAGGGAAGTCTTTTGAAAATTAGAAATGCTTTGTGATCTCAGAGTCACGTTTTAGAAAACTTTCATGAAACGTGACTCTGAGATCACAAAGCATTTCTAATTTTCAAAAGACTTCCCTGGAAATGCTTTGTGATCTCAGTATAAGCTACAGGAAGAAAAAAACACATCTCAACCTAACGAGCGTATCTTATTATGCATTTGTACAACACACACCTGAGGGGGGGGGCGGGGGGGGGGAACACGATGAGATCAGCTCGATCATGGCGAATTGTCTCCCTCAAATCAGAAACCAAAGACGAAATATCAATGTGTCCCCTGTTTAGGTCCTTAACTATCAGAATTTACCAGCGTGCTTACCTGCATTTTTTTTAAATAATGAAATATTCTCTTTCATGTCGATATGATCACTAATGGAGTTAGGTTTTATGATATATGATGGCTGATTTTTTGTACCCTGGTTAACATTACTAGAGTTTTTAAATGTTCTTGTTAAAATTTCCTTCTTAATCGGAAGGTTAATCCATACGATAAAAATAAACATGTAATTAAAGCACCTTTCCGTTTATTTGGATTTAAAAAAAAGAATCTTATCTTATCCTAAAATATATAAATTATATGAGTCTTAAGTCCTACATAAAATTCATTTTATTTTTGTTACTTGTTTCATCACCTCACCCCCTTTTAAAGCTTCATTGATGAGTACAAGGACTTTAACATTTGCTGGTTGAATTAACAGACTTTAAGGTTGGCTATTTAAAATAATAGACTTTAACATGGGCTAGTTGAAATAATAGACTTTAAACATTTGCTGGTTGAAATACTAGACTTTAACATTGGCTAATTGTTGTATTTGTTAATAGACTAAAGCTGAATTTTGTATTAGACTAAAGCTGAATTTTGTAATTGACTAAAGCTCTATTTGGTAGTAGACTAATGCTGAATTTAGCAATAGAAAAGAGATGTATTTGGGATAGAGACCGACCGAATTTTGGCTTTGGCTTCAGTTTCGGCAACGAAAGTGGTCGTTTCATCCCTTTCGGCTAAGTTTCGGTTTCGGCCGAAACTGAAAAGTTAAATTTCGGCTTACTTTCGGTTTTGGTCGCAAGAGAAAAGTTAACTTTCAGTTTTTTTTCGGTTTCGGCTGAAATTGACTTAGAATTTCGGCCAACCGGCCGAAAGTGACTGAGGTTTTCGGACATCTAATACTCAGCGAAAGCGATATTTAACAACAAACTAAGCGACATTTAAGAAACAAACTAAAAGATCTTTAAGAACAAATTAAGTGATCTTTGAGAACAAACTAAACGATATTTTACAAAAAATTAAGCGACATTTAAGAACAAGCTTAACGATCTTTAAAACAAACTAAGCGATTTTTAAGAACAATCTAAGCGATCTTTAATAATATCAAGAAATGTTTCATTAAGAAATGACGTCACCGGGCCGTTGAGCTTGCACTCTTTATGCCCTCACCAAAACACCCCTCCCCAACCCGGTATCAGGCCGCGGAGCGGCACGTCGGGGATGTCCCTTTATCAGGACAGCCCCCACCCGAGTCTGCTCGACCAGGGTCTCCGCTGGGGGCCGTCCTAACCCAAAGACACCCGGTCGGTCTGACACTGCGTTTGCACACAATGCACACGATCGACTTTCTCAGGTCGGGATGGAAAAATGTACGTCCTAATATCTTCCCCCACCCATCCCGGGGAAGCGTTAGACGCCCTATATGAGGGATTCTACAGTGTGTTTCCACAACGCAACTAATTCGCGATGTAGCTGGGACGAAACGGTTGCCTTGGAGCAGCTTCTCAGGGCTACATAGTAAGAATCATCGGCCAGAGGTTACCACCTTCGCCTCTCGCCTCATATCCATTAACGGCAACTTGTAATCATGATCCCTACCCTGTCACTGCCTATTGTTTGAGTTGGGAAATATCACAACTGGCAGCTCTGTATGAGCTGTTTCATGTACATCAGGTACCGAGAACATCCCTTGTCTGCCATCGCAGCACGCGCCCAGTAGTTGTGTTCCGCCGGTAACGCCGAGGGGGTCGGTGGCCGACGCCTACTAATCGACAAGCCACCAGACTTGTCAACCGGAGTCCCGGGGGAGGGGGGGATCTTTAATAACAAACTAAACGATCTTAAAGAACAAACTAAACGATTTTTAAGAACGAACTAAATGATCTTTAAAAACAAAACAAATTATCTTTAATAGTAAACTAAAAGATCTTTAAGAACAAACTAATCAATCTTAAGGAACAAAATCAATTATCTTTAAGAACAAACTAAGGGATATTTATGAAAAAACTAAGCGATCTTCAAAAACAAAATAAGTGATCTATAAAAACAAACTAAATGATATTTTATAACAAACTAAAAGATCTATAAAACAAAATAACTGGTCGGTAACAACAAACTGAATGATCTTTAAGAGCAACTAAGTGATATTTAAGAACAAAATAAATTATTTTTAACTACAAACTAAGCGATCTTTATGAACAAACTAAGCGATCTTTAAGAACAAATAAAGCGATCATAAACAAAAACTGAACGATCTTTAGCAACAAGCTGAGTGATCTTTAAGAACAAACTAAATGATCTTTGAAAAACGAACCAGGCGATCTTTATGAACTAACTTACCGATCTTTAATAACAAATAAAAGGATAATTAACAAAAAACTGAACGATCTTTAGCAACAAACTAAGCGATCTTTAAGAACAAACTAACGATCTCTAACAATAAACTAAGCGATCTTTAAGAACAAATTAATCGACCCTTAAGATTAAACTAAGCGATCTTTTAGAACAAACTAAGCGATCTCTATGAACGAAGTCACCGATATTTAAGAACAAACTAACCAATCATTAACAATAAACTAACCAATCTTTAACAACAAACCAGACGATCTTTATGAACAAACTAACCGATCTTTAAAACAAAAAAAAAGCGATCATTTACAAAAACTGAACGATCTTTAACAACAAACTAAGCGATCTTTAAGAACAAACTAACCGAACTTTAATAACATATTAAGTGATCTTTAAGAACAAATTAAACAATCTTTGAGATTAAACTAAGCGATCTTTTAGAACAAACTGAGCAATCTTTATGAATAAACTCATCGATCTTTAAGAACAAATTAAACGATCTTTAAGAACAAGCTAAATGATCTTTAAGAACAAATTAAGCGAACTTTTAGAACCATGATCAGAACAACAATTTTGAAAGACCTGGTTTAAAAAATAATTTTAACCACGAAGGGGGTGAGGGAGGCTAGTTTCCGCACGAAATAATTACGTCACCAGCAAGGAAAGAGTAGTGTGTTGTTACTAGGTTGAATATTAATACAGTGATATCTTGCAAGCTATTAATGAAAACACAAAGCATTAGTATTACGAAAACAGCGAAACATTGTAGTGATATTTTTATAGCCTCAATAACATATATTTAGGTGCCCATTGGCTCTATTAGAACTACAGTAATTGTTGTAGGTATATGATCTAGGTTGTAATTATATTATGAAAGCAACGGAACTCAAGAGTCTATTTTGCATCATTAACTCCCCCCCCCCTCCACCGCTTTTTTTCCCATTTTTGCCAAATTTTCTCATACCATACTAATATTAAAAAGTTGTAAAGCAATTTAAATTACTTTTATATTAAAATGGTCAAATCCAAAGTATTCATTCGATTAATGGCCTCAAACTCAAATGATCAGGGGGCCGCAGGAGGTAGTGTCTGAGTGAGACTGCGCCGCATCAAGTATTCCACAAAAAAAGCGATTACAACTGTTACAATCTGCTAAACCTTTATAAATACCAATAGAAACAGTAAGTGTTCTCAAGATATAGGATTCACTTTCTTCCACCTACTCACGGTTGCCAGAGACCTGGCAGCGCTTCTTTTTACACATCTGAGCAACTTTGGCTTGAGTGAGGAAGCAACTAAGACTCTCAGTATAGCTTAAAGATCCTCGTCAGTAAGTTTGGCCCTGAGCTTTGACTTGTTAATGTGCATAGTGGAAAAGAGCTTTTCACAGAGATAGGTACTCCCGAAAAGTCGTAAGATCCGCTTGAACAACGTTAAAATTTCAAGGAAGGTGGAGGGCCATGCAATATAATGTCCAAGCTTGTCTGGTTTTCCATTCAGCTGCCCTGCGGGACACCTTGCACATTAAATGAGAAAGGGTCAGCAAAAAGCTGAAAAGTGGCTGTCTGTGTTTTGAAGTCTAAAAAATGTAAAGTCCCCCACTGGGTAAAAAGGCATAAGAAGAAGATTTAGAAAGTAACCAAGCTGATAGGCTCGGAATTTACCTCACTCGTAAACACTAGCGGCAATTTTAATATGGATCCTTTGATAATATATCAGATTGCTACAACTTAAATAATCATGTTTGTGTATTACCCGCCAACTCACTTTTAAAAACCTATCTCAAAGCCGCACTCTTTGCTATGTTTATCTCATAAAAAGCTATACTATAAAATCTTTTATTCCGATTTTAAAACGGATCTTACCATTATAATCATCATACAAAATATATAGAGACATTTAAAATAATCAGAATTAGACCAGTCGGTGAGATTCGACTGAAGCCGTCGGGGAGAGTCACGTTATAGATATGAGAATGGGGGAAACGCATCGGTGCGTTCACAGTAATTTTTTCTGTCATGTAGCGGGCCGCAAAATATCTTCTTGCGGGTCACAAATGGCTCGCGGGCCGCGAGTTTGAGACCCCTATATTAGATTTTTATTTATTAATATTCACGATTATCTCATTTCTTTTAAAAAGAATGTAAATACTTATACTTTCCCTCATCATTTTTCGATGTATGCAGAATGTATTCGGAAACGAATTTCAAAATATCTATATTACATTTTCGGTTTCGGCTTCGATTTAGGCTTCGGTTTCTGTCGAAAGTCATTTTTAAACTTTCGGCCTTTTTTCGGTTTCGGCTGAAAGTGCTTTTATAAAATTTCGGCCCACTTTCGGCTTCGGCCGAAATCAAAAAATCACTTTCGGTGGGTCTCTAATTTGGTAATAAACTAAAGCTGTATTTTGGTAATAAGCTATTGCTGTTTTTGATAACAAATTAAGGTTTTATTTGGTTAATATTGTGTAATTCTGTATTTTGCATCAGACTAATGCCGTATTTAGTATCAGACTAATGCTGTATTTGATATCAGACTAATGCTGTATTTGTTATCAGACTAATGCTGTATTTTTTATCAGACTAATGCTGTATTTGGTATCAGACTAATGCTGTATTTGGTATCAGACTAATGCTGTATTTGGTATCAGACTAATGCTGTATTTTGTATCAGACTAATGCTATATTTCGTATCAGACTAATGCTGTATTTGGTATGAGACTAATGCTGTATTTTGTATCAGACTAATGCTGTATTTGGTATAAGACTAGTGGTGTATTTGGTATCAGACTAATGCTGTATTTTGTATCAGACTAATGCTGTATTTGGTATCAGACTAGTGGTGTATTTGGTATCAGACTAATGCTGCATTTGGTATCAGACTAATGTATTATTTGGTATCAGACTAATCCTATATTTGGTATCAGACTAATGCTGTATTTCGTATCAGACTAATGCTGCATTTGGTATCAGACTAATGTATTATTTGGTATCAGACTAATCCTGTATTTGGTATCAGACTAATGCTGTATTTTGTATCAGACTAAAGCTGCATTTGGTATCAGACTAAAGCTGTATTTGGTATCAGACTAATGCTGTATTTGGTATCAGACTAATGCTGTATTTGGGATCAGACTAATGCTGTATTTGGTATCAGACTAATGCTGTATTTGGTATCAGACTAGTGGTGTATTTGGTATCAGACTAATGCTGTATTTTGTATCAGACTAATGCTGTATTTTGTATCAGACTAGTGGTGTATTTGGTATCAGACTAATGCTGTATTTTGTATCAGACTAATGCTGTATTTGGTATCAGACTAGTGGTGTATTTGGTATCAAACTAATGCTGTATTTTGTATCAGACTAATGCTGTATTTGGTATCAGACTAGTGGTGTATTTGGTATCAGACTAAAGCTGTATTTGGTATCAGACTAAAGCTGTATTTGGTATCAGACTAGTGGTGTATTTGGTATCAGACTAATGCTGTATTTCGTATCAGACTAATGCTGCATTTGGTATCAGACTAATGTATTTTTTGGTATCAGACTAATCCTGTATTTGGTATCAGACTAATGCTGTATTTCGTATCAGACTAAATGCTGTATTTGGTATCAGACTAGTGGTGTATTTGGTATCAGACTAATGCTGCATTTGGTATCAGACTAATGTATTATTTGGTATCAGACTAATCCTATATTTGGTATCAGACTAATGCTGTATTTCGTATCAGACTAATGCTGCATTTGGTATCAGACTAATGTATTTTTTGGTATCAGACTAATCCTGTATTTGGTATCAGACTAATGCTGTATTTCGTATCAGACTAAATGCTGTATTTGGTATCAGACTAGTGGTGTATTTGGTATCAGACTAATGCTGCATTTGGTATCAGACTAATGTATTATTTGGTATCAGACTAATCCTATATTTGGTATCAGACTAATGCTGTATTTCGTATCAGACTAATGCTGTATTTGGTATTAGACTAATGCTGTATTTGGTATCAGACTAATCCTGTATTTGGTATCAGACTAATGCTGTATTTTGTATCAGACTAAAGCTGCATTTGGTATCAGACTAAAGCTGTATTTGGTATCAGACTAATGCTGTATTTGGGATCAGAATAATGCTGTATTTTGTATCAGACTAATGCTGTATTTTGTATCAGACTAATGCTGTATTTGGTATCAGACTAATGCTGTATTTGGTATCAGACTAATGCTGTATTTGGTATCAGACTAATGCTGTCTTGGGCATCCATTTTTAGGATGTATGGAACACACAAAATACAAATTACATTGACGTGAGACGCCGCAGCCCCTTATCTAGTGTGCCGCAAGGCTCTGAACATGTAAGTTGGTGTTAACAGGTACGAATAAGTCATTACGTTAAAATCAAGGTCAGGTAAATAATAAATCATATTTTTTGGTATGTGAACTTTGACATTTGGCTTCAAGTTTGTTTATTAATTTTAGAAAAATTAGACCAGCTAATATACATTTATAAATTGCATTGTTTGTTTGTTTCTTTCCAAAAAATAGTATAATGATAGTCTATCTAATGCGACACCCCATCCCCTTGTATTGAAGAGATGCATTTTTATGGTAAAATGACAGCGTCGATGTCTGTGTCCTAAAAGGCGTGACAAAAGTGACATTCAATCTCCCCAGGCAGCAACTCGTGACCTATTTTTTAAACTATTCTATAAATCTCGGAAGGGGGTGGTTGACATGGACCTTTTTCGGCACTGGGGAGGGGGGAGGGGGCAAAACCGTTTGGGAAACACTGTTGAAATATACAGAAAAGAACAGCACTGGTTGAAGGGTAGACAGGACGTCCAAGTCATTTTTTTTAGGTGGAAAGCTGAAGCGTAGGAAAGAGGGGGTGGGGGTGAGGGTGGGGGATTCAATGAGATGTAAGCCATTTCAAACGCGTTGTGTGTCTGTTAATTCAGTTGGCGGGACGCCAACTATAAAATAGCTTCCTCGCTCTGGGTCAGGCATAGTTCGCTAGGTCACTCCACTCATTGGTCCGAAATCGTGGATTGGTGATACTTTTCTGAGGCATGTCGATATGAAGAAAGGGCTACATAGGCTCATTCGGTGGATATGATAATCATTCATAATTTTTATCCTGTTTTTTTATTGCATAAAAATAAGTAAACTATTAAGCAATTTTTTTTTTTAATAGCGATTTTAAATTGTTATAAACTACGAATTTACAAATTATATCTGATACATAAGTTGTTGTTAACTAATTAAGCTGCAAAAATCTCCTTAGTAGTAGATCTAAAGCTACAAATTTCTACAGAAATAAATTTCTGCTTCTTCTTATTCTTTAACCGTTCTCACTCCCAATGGATCATAGGCCATGCAAGCAACTTTTCCATCTGTCCCTGTCCTGGGCTATCTCCGCTAGTTCCGTCCAGGCTTTCTTCATTCTCTTCATCTCTGTCTCTACTCCACTCTTCCCTGTGTCTCTTGGTCTTCCTCTTTTCCTGGTAATTTGAGGGTTCCAGTTCAGGGCCTGCTTTATGATGTTAGTGTTTGGTTTCTTTCATGTGTGCCCATCCATCTCCATATAATTTTCCCATTTTTATCTCCGTTTCCACTGGAACACTTGATGTTTTCTGCCAAAGGACAGTGTTACACATTTTGTCCAACCATCTTATTTTTAGGATACTTCATAAGTATCTGTTTATAAAAACCTGCAGTTTTTTTTTTTTTTATATTTGTTGTTGTTGTTGTTCTCCAAGTTTCAAACCGTACCGAAGAAATGCCTTGACATTTGAGTTGAATATTTTTAACTTTGTTTTTGTCAGTATTTCACCTGAGTTCCAGGTGTTTCGCAATGCATTGAATGCTCCTCTGGCCTTTTTGGACACTAGACTTTATGCCCTCATCTGTGCCACCATTTTTATTTATGATTCTTCCCAGAAAAGCTCATCTAAAGTTAATGCCAATGACCCCGTCGTCCACTGCATTTATCCTATACCGAGTTGTTTCTCTAATGATCCAGTCGATGGATAACAGAAAAAGGAATGATGAGAGTAGCGTCACTGTCGAACTCTGATTCTGTCATAAATGGGATTGTTAGTTCATCTTCATGTAAAAACCCTGCAATTCATCCTTGTATGTGTTCTTGGTTAAGTTAATTATATTTTGGGGAATACAAAAATGCCCTAGTAGTTTCTAGAGTGTATTTCTGTCTAAGTAGTCAAATGGTATTTCGAAGTCGACAAAATGTAGGTACAATGATGCATTCCACTCCAAGCACTGAGGGTAATAATGGGAGAGGCTGCAATCAGGTTAGCACAATATAAAATGAGTAAAACAAGAGTAGGGTTAAACCTGAAAAAAGAAACGTTACAAAACAACGAACGTGTCGGCAGAAAGCCTTCGTCAGCGAACGAAACAACAGAAAAAACGGTATAAAAGTAAAAATAAGAAATAGCACTTAGCTTGGAAGTAGTATCCGTGGGCCTCAAAAGAAAGGGGCTCCAAGCACTGGTCTACGATTATGCGCAGGGTTACAATTTGGTCAGTACCGGTACATTATATGTTTTCTCTAAAACCAGCCTTTTCATCTCTTAGTTTGTAGTTGATCGCTTTTTTTTTTCTCCGCATAATAATTCTAGTTAGTATTTTTTTCTGGTACAAAAAACAATATGATTCCTCTATATTTTCCACACAATTTCTGCATACTCATACATATATTTGTTTCTATTTGATCAGCGTTCTTTTTTTCCCTTTACAGTGTAACGAAGCATATTTTTTCCTGTGATAAATTCATTAAAAACTAATTGGGTACTTTTAGTCTGTCATATTTCCCCCCTTGGAGCGTGACGTACTTTATGGACGGCCCCTAAGGTTAACTGCATATGCGCACCAAACATGACAAGGACCGCGCCAAATTTGAAAGCCAACTCTACATACACAGTGCCAGATTAAGGACCCCATCTGAGGCGTAGCGAAAGGGGTAGGGAGGCAGGGGGTAGATGTCCCTGGATGCCAGCTAGTTAAGGGCTTCAAAAAGTGTTTTAATATTATTTTATTGATCAAAATAATGGTGATTGAGAGCTGAAAAAAGAAAAAGGGGCGCTTTAAGATGAATCTTGTCCCTGGGCGCGAATCTTGTCCCCGGGCGCCGAACACTCTCGCTACGCCTCTGGACTCCATGCACGCCTAATCGGAGCCCGTGTCAAGGGTTCAGGGCTGTTCAGTTTGGTGTTGATTGAATGTTCAACATAGATTAACTTGTTGACTATAGATTAACTTGATTACTATAGATTAACTTGTTGACTATAGATTAACTTGATTACTATAAATTAACTTGATGACTATAGATTAACTTGATTACTATAGATTAACTTGATGACTATAGATTAACTTGATTACCAATAGATTAACTTGATTACTATAGATTAACTTGATTACTATAGATTAACTTGTTGACTACAGATTAACTTGATGACTATAGATTAACTTGTTGACTATAGATTAACTTGATTACTATAAATTAACTTTATGACTATTGATTAACTTGATTACTATAGATTAACTTGTTGACTATAGATTAACTTGATTACCATAAATTAACTTGATGACTATAGATTAACTTGATTACTATAGATTAACTTGATTACTATTGATTAACTTGATTACTATAGATTAACTTGATTACTATAGATTAACTTGATGACTATAGATTAACTTGATTACTATAGATTAACTTGATTACTATAGATTAACTTGTTGACTATAGATTAACTTGATGACTATAGATTAACTTGTTGACTATAGATTAACTTGATTACTATAAATTAACTTGATGACTATTGATTAACTTGATTACTATATATTAACTTGATTACTATAGATTAACTTGATTACTAATAGATTAACTTGATTACAAATAGATTAACTTGATGACTATAGATTAACTTGATTACTATAGATTAACTTGATTACTATAGATTAACTTGTTGACTATAGATTAACTTGATGACTATAGATTAACTTGTTGACTATAGATTAACTTGATTACTATAAATTAACTTGATGACTATTGATTAACTTGATTACTATAGATTAACTTGATTACTATAGATTAACTTGATGACTATAGATTAACTTGATTACTATAGATTAACTTGATGACTATAGATTAACTTGATGACTTTAGATTAACTTTATTACAGTAGATTAACTTGATTACTATAGATTATATTTTTTTTTTAAATCCGTTACACATGGATCCCTTTATTTCATTTGATAGCGGTCAAAAGAAAGGAATTTTCTTGATCCCATGGTTGCGCATAACCCGGGCATCCTTGTTGTTTATGAATGAAATAAAGACAAGGAGATGGTGATCCCAATGTAAATAAACAACCTAGAAGAGGGGCTACTCAATTTTCACTCGACTTATGGTGAAAATAACTTTTTTCTTTAATAAATGATCCCGGACCTACCCTTATTTTTTCAATGAAGAAGGATAGAGTCTTTTGTGATGATCGTCTCAAATTAACATCTCCAGCGATATTCAACACTAGGTCTTTACAGGAATCTCCGTGAACGTCTGCTCATTGAATAAAGAATCGTGATCGTTGGAGCGTAACTCGAGAAACACAGCTCTGAGTCTAAGTTGTTGTTTGGCCTCTTTCTTGTCCTACTCATGTTTCATAGAAGATATTGTCTAATAAGCGGTCCATATTTCAGATGATTAGGATGGGTGTTGTGTTTTGTTCTTGTAAAATGTGTGTGCACCAGCCATTTGAAGTCTTGTATTCTTATAGCATGTTTGCACCACCCATTGTCAGTCTTATAGTCTTATAGCATGTGTACACCAGCCATTGTAAGGCTTGTATTATTATAGCATGTGTGTACACCAGCTATCGTAAGGCTTGTATTCTTGTAGCATTTGTGTACAACAGCCATTGTCAGGCTTTTATTTTTATAGCCTGTGTGTACACCAGCCATTGTAAGTCTTGTATTCTTATAACATGTGTGCACCAGCCATTGTCAGGCAAGTATTCTTATAACATGTGTGTACATCAGCCATTGTAAGGCTTGTATTCTTGTAGCTTGTGTGTACACCAGCCATTGTCAGGCTGGTATTATTATAGCATGTGTGTACACCAGCCATTGTAAGGCTTGTATTCTTGTAGCATTTGTGTACAACAGCCATTGTAAGGCTTGTATTCTTGTAGCATTTGTGTACAACAACCATTGTAAGGCTTGTATTCTTGTAGCATATGTGTGCACCAGCCATTGTCAGGCTTGTATTTTTATAGCATGTGTGTGTGTATCGGCCGTTGTCATGCTTGTATTCTTATAGCATGTGTCTGTGTATCGGCCGTTGTCAGGCTAAGCTAAACATTGAACCCACCTAGTAGAGACTTCAAATTGTAGAAATGTTTATCAATTAATTTACGGCATTGTTGATCAACCAAAACAAATAGCAATTATTACACTTCAAGCTAAAAAGTTAAACAATTCTTTAACAAGTTATTGAAGAATTAAGAATAAATGGACTAATGAAGAAAACGTGTCCAATAATATTATTTTTATTTAATTGTAGGGAATTTAATATATCCATCATATTTTTTTTTATTTTTAGAAAATTGTTTTTAAAGACTTTGCACTTAAATATGACCACCACACAATGCGTTATTAATTTCCTAGTATATTGGTGGCAACCGTCGTACCCATAATTTCCCCGTCCTAGTTACGCCGCTGCAGCAATGAACATGGTTCGCTGGTGTCGTATACAGACTTTTTCGCTGGCAATAACCATTTCCCCACAAAACGAAGTTACCGTATCTTTTTTGCCAAAGTACATCAGGTTTTGTGCGACGCCAGCCAAAGTGGAAACGCCTTGTGCTCGCTAATCTCAGAAAATGGAGTTACGGAAATCTTTAGAGCAGTGGTTCTTAACCTGGGTTCGATCAATCCCAGGGGATTCGGTGAGTCAGTCTCAGGGGTTCGGCGGAGGTCCCAAAAAATCAGAAAAAAAAAAAGATATTTTATTTTTCCTATAAAGAAGGGTTCGGTGAGTGCGCATATGAAACTGGTGGGGTCCGGTACCTCCGAAAAGGTTAAGAACCACTGCTTTAGAGCAAGCTTTAACTTTTTTTTTTTTGTTGTTGTTTTCTTTTAAAATGTTAATGGGACCAAAAATATAATAAAAAGCTCCCCGAATGCTGCTTTGTAACAGGGCTGCCACTCAATTTTTCTTAAATTCCCAAGATTTAGTCAAAATATTTCCCAAGATTTCCCAAGATCATAATAATATATAAGTTTTTTTTTTTGAAAAAGGGAAATTGTCTTGGGAATTGTTAAAGAACAAGTGAGTTTTTTCCTGGATGGGGTAGTGAATTCCCAACATCTTGGGAAATGTCCCAAGGTGTGGCAGCCCTGCTTTGTAATTGTAAAAGTTTGAACAGCGGAGACTGAGGAGTACTGCGCGGAATACTGCTATTTCAGTGACTTCAATGACACGCCCTAGCCCACTGGGGTCATCAACCCCATCAAAAGATGTACGATTCATCGCCACATCAAACGGGCCGAGGACTTTGAACTCATCAGGAACACCACACATTCACAGCATTGTCGAGTGCTTTAATAATAATAAAAAAAGTATAACTATAGCGTCAATTTACGCTGGGTTGTTTTGTTTTTTTTTGTTTTTTTCCTGCTGCAAACCCAAGTGTGACATTATGAAGTTTAAATCTGTGTTCTTTTGAGATCAATTTTTTTTTCGAAACTTCCTTTAACGGATTGTTTTTCCTGCCAAAGAAGTCTACGAGGCTGTAAACCTGAAAGCCTTTCAGTGTATACTATTTAAACAAATACACCGATAGATCCACACGTAAATGGCATCTACTCCCGGCATTGAGTATAGCATTGAGTTGCACACTTCGATGCACATGAGTGTGTGGAATGACCCCCCCCCCCCCCAAAAAAAAAAAATTTCTGTATTTACCCGGGAAAGGGAAAAAAACCCCCACTGACCTAGAGTAATCTGCGGAGCGCGCCCTGTCATTGAACAAAACCTCTGTGACGTAGCCGAAGTCTGTTGGCAGACAGAAATACTACAACCTCGACAGTTTCCGCGGCCTTCTCATTTTATCACTCGTGATCACTGCATGACCTGGTCCTGTCCGTGTCACCGGCTAAACTTTGTAAGGACTGTGGGATGTGCGTAAGGGGTTGAAGGTGGGGGGGGGGGGGGGGGGGGGCTTGAAGTCAAGGGGAGGGAAAGCGGCCACCGGAAAAGGGGGGGGGAAAAAAGGGGGGGGGGGGGCGTTGGGGGTGGGGGGGGGGGGGGGGGGGGGGGGGGGGGGGGGGGGGGGCGAGGGGGGGGCGTGAAGGAAAGGGGAAGGAAATCGGACACCTGAAAAGGGTGAGAGAAAAAAGTGGGGGTGGGGGCGTTGGGGGTAAAAGTACAGAAAGTGGAGTGATGACGTCAAACCATGCAGTCGAGCGTAAACACAAACCGGGTATAAAAGTCGACCACGCTCCGGTGACAGTTCACCAGTTTTGGTAATCAACGTCCTTCCCACACAACAACTACCGGACAGCTAAGAGCAAGTTCTAATGTCATCTCCTGCTGAAGTACGTGCAACGACCGTATTTGTTGGTGCGGAGAAAGTAGTCGTTCGTGAGGTCAAGTTCTCGTTGGTTAGATAACAATAGCTGAGACCAGCTTCTTCTTCAAGAGCTAATTTCTTCAAAAAAAAACAAAAAAAAGCGACATATCAAAGAGATCGCCATAATCCGAGTGCTGTGTACGTCCCAGTGAGTTCCAGGCCAGTCCTCCATACACAACAGCCTGAAGATGATGATCAGTACTGTCGAAACAAACGTAAGCAAACATATTAATTTAAAAGAGCTTAGATAATCGTTATCAGAATGTGAGAACCAATGCAATCTTTTCATTTCAAGAGCGTTTAGTATAGACCTGTATTATGCAGGTGAAGGTGATATCTTGCCACAGCCAGAAGCGTCACTGTAATTGGCGTCTACATTACGAGAGTCAAGTTGAATGTGATATCTTGACCTAGCCAGATGCGTCACTGTTAATGACGTCTTCATTACTACTAGGGTCTAGCTGAATATAATATCTTGACTTAGACAGAAGCGACACTGTCAATGACGCCTTGTTTGTTAACTGCAAGGACATAGTAGACTTCCATATAATTTGATTAAAGATTCTGCTGGGAATTGGGGACACAATGTCTATCAATGTTTGCATTAAATGTTCGAAGTGTCTACACGTCCGGCGCGCCGGACATGTAGTGCGCAAGATATACGTCCGGCGGCTTGTCACATGACCGCCGGACATGGCCGGACGACTAGTAGTTTTTATAATTCGAAACAAAGTAAAGTTTAGTACATCTTGTGTGGTCTTGTGGTAGAGTGGTTGCATAGGAAGGTTTGAGGATCTATACCGGGGAGAGGGTCTTTTTTTTTCTACCCATTTTAATTAAAAATATTTTGTATATATTTATATTAACATGTTCCTCAGCAACAGTAGTTTCATGAGAAGTTTTTACATATTTTGTAGCAATTGAAATAATTTAAAATGAAATCTTTTACTTTAACTTTTATTGGTTGCCTACGCCTACTCCACACTGGCCCCTAATTTATTTTATGTATTACTGGTACACAAACTCAAATAACAAACTAAACAAAAATGTTTACAAGCCACTTTCACTTAAGTTTTTTTTTTCTATTATTTGCATTCAAGATACTCAGTACATTACTTGGTAGAGAAATAGATTTTAAAATTAACAATAGTTTTGAATTATTCGCAGTCACGTGACAAGGCTGACCGACAAGATATCTCTCGCCACTTTGTTACGGCGGTCATGTGACTTGGTCGCCGGACACATAGTGCGGGAGATAGACGCGCCGGACGTGTAGACACTGCCTTAAATGTTATTTACCTGCTCGGTGATTAAAGAAAATCAATCGGTTTAATAATTAAAGGAATGGGGCGTTATTCTGTCAACAAGTTTAGGAGAATAGGGGGGGGGGGGTTAAGAGGGGTGTAACTGAGATGAATTTATGGTTGACCTCAATGCACTGAGCGTATGTGCTCTTGAATATTCACAAGTAGGTTACCCCGAATGTGTTATGTTAGTAGCCCATACTTTTCCTCAGGCTGTTTGACCACGCTGCGAGAATCCATTGAAATAATGTATCTCGCGTGTTCGTTCGGCCCAAACACTTCTAAAATTACAACAAAAGAAAAACTGTTCGCTGGTCCGGCCTAGTTAGACCGTTGAGCTTGTGGTTATTGGAGCAAAGCGAATAACAACTGGGCTGTCCATTATACTCTACAGGTGGCGAGAGGCTACTCATTCAGTCTATTATTGTGGAGTTTAATTGTTACACGGCGTGTTGTAGTGTTGTCACATCGCATGGGTCAAAGTGTGTACCATCTATCCTTTTAAATAGCGAGATTAAACATTTTTTAAAAGGTTTTCTACTTTTTCACTCTATTTCTTTAAATACTAATATTTTCGTGCATTATAATTTTTGACACAGTTCAATGGATCTCAACCGGCTGTACCGAGCGACAATAGTGCGGTCGTCTCTGCCGTTACCAGCAAGAAGAAGAAAAAGAAGAGTAAAAAGAATGGAGAGAAACAAATGGGGGACCTAAAAAGGGAGTTGGATATGGACGAGCACAAGATACCCCTGGAGGAACTGTGCAACAGATATGGAACAGACAGAGTCAATGTAAGTGAAGGGATAGGAAGTCCCCTCTTTTTCAATAGTTAAGACTTTTCAGGATCTAAATTTTTTGTTCACACTGTTGCTAGTGTCAATCTGAGTTCAATTACTTATAAAATTGGTTACTTTTTTAAATTAAAAAAAACAAAACAAAACAAAACAAATACTATGGCCCAACCCCTATGCTCTCCAGCTTAAAATGAACAAATCTCTCTCCCCGATAAGGGCCACACTCCAGAACGAGTAGCAGAGTTCCAGGCTAGAGATGGTCTGAACCAGCTGACCCCACCGAAATCCGTTCCGGAATGGGTCAAATTTGTGAAAATCTTGGTCGGCGGCTTCTCTCTGCTCTTGTGGATAGCCTCCACCCTGTGCCTCATTGCGTATGGTATACAAATAGCGGGCAACGAGAATCCTCCTGGAGATAATGTAAGAGAAAACTTTGTAATCTCTAAGCCTTGTCATAATCTCTAAAATTTGTCAAAATCTCTAAACCTTGTCATAATCTCTAAACCATGTCATAATCTCTAAACCATGTAACAATCTCTAAACCATGTCATAATCTCTAAACCATATAATATAACACTTGTCAGCTTGTTAAAATTTCAATGAAAATGATTTTAAAAATGTTTCATGCCATCTCACGTAGCAATAATTTTAAACAAAATGTAAAATAGGCTAACATGTTTTAAAGAATTTTCAAATTTCAGATTCTATAATTTTACATGTAACATGTAGGCCCTATATCATATTCCTTATGGTTATGCCTTATGCTACAGGAGATCTTACTGAAGCATACAATGTTCCATATGTTACCAAGTTATATAACGAACATAATTTAATTCCAGCTTTACCTTGGGATAGTGCTTTTCTGTGTGGTGCTCATCTCTGGGGTTTTTTCCTACTACCAGGAATCAAAGAGCTCAAAAATTATGGATTCCTTTAAAAACATGGTGCCCCAGGTAAGTGTTCCCCATGAAGAAACTATGCTTAAAGTTGGGGGGGGGGTGTATATGCTTTTTTATTTGTTTATTTTAAATCACATGCCAGATTGTTGCTACTTCATTGCCTCTAATGATTCTCAAAAAATGAAAATTATTTCATTATTGTATCAATAATAAACAAAAAAAATAAGCTGAAATAATCTCTTTTTATAGCAAGCCTTGGTGATACGTAATGGTCAGAAAATGACCATCAATGCTGAACAGATTGTTGTTGGCGATATTGTAGAGGTCAAGTTTGGTGATCGTATCCCAGCTGATATCAGGATAATCTCCGCCAACAGTTTCAAGGTAACAACTGCATGTACATGTGTACGTGTGAAGAAATTTATTTTAATATATAATTTATTCTAAATCATTTTTTTTTTCAAATTATAAATGTCAATAAAAAGGATATGTTAAAATTTACATTGCAATGCTGTCAATTGTAGAATTTTGCTAACACAATGTTTAATAAAATGGAATGCTAAGATATTGTGTTCTGTTAAAAATTTAATATTAAACATAATTACGCTTCCACTATTTGTCATTACTCTGCTCTAAAACACAATCGTTAAATTATCTTAAACATGAAATGATTTTTATTCAAGGTGGACAATTCGTCCCTAACTGGAGAATCTGAGCCACAATCGAGGTCACCAGAGTTCACTCATGAGAACCCATTGGAAACCAAAAACCTGGGATTTTTCTCCACTAGTGCTGTTGAGGGTAAGTACATTTCTATTTCAAATAGGAGAAACAGGATGTCCTTACAGATTATTCATGAATGAATGAATGCCAAGATGGACCCTTTTTGTCTTAAATTGAAGTCAAATTGTAAATCAATATTTATATACGAGACCCTTCAGTAAATTAAGTTTTTAAATGTCTGGAAAAAAGTTAATTTATATAATTGTCATGTTGACATATATACCGTGTCATGTTGACATATATACCGTGTCATGTTGACATATATACCGTGTCATGTTGACATATATACCGTGTCATGTTGACATATATGCTGGTGTCATGTTGACATATACGCCGGTGTCATGTTGACATGTACACCGGTGTCATGTGGACATGTACACTGGTGTCATGTGGACATGTACACCGGTGTCATGTTGACATGTACACCGGTGTCATGTTGACATACACACCGGTATTATATAGACCTACAAATAGTTTTATAAATCTGTATATAATATAAAATATATCATCTTACATCAGGAACTGCAACTGGTATTGTAGTCAGGATTGGAGATAACTCTGTAATGGGACGCATCGCCAACTTAACAACTGGTCTTGATGCTGGGGCAACACCCATTGCCAAGGAACTGACCCACTTTGTCCACATCATCACCGTCATAGCAGTTGTCCTAGGAATCATATTCTTCATTGTAGCCCTATTTTTTGGATACATCTGGATCGATGCCATTGTCTTTCTAATCGGTACAATAGTGGCAAATGTACCCGAAGGGCTCCTGATCACTGTGACGGTAATTAATATTTTACATTTCTCCTTAAATAGCAGTATCAGATGTTAGTGAAAAATGTCTTTTTTGGATCAGTTGACAAATAACACTGTAAAATCATGTATATAGAACAAAAAATATTTACACCGTTCAACTTTCTATGGTTTTAGCTCTCACATTGTATGGTTCTGTTTATGCATGAGGCTTTCATTATAAAAGAAATCTAGCATTTACCCACATTCTATAACTTCATATGTGTATCATATTATAGGATTATTTATTCAGGGAATGTGAAATAGGGAAAGTTGTATTCTTCCTTTCACTAATGTAAATATAGGGTACATGTAACTATGGGGTAGGCCTACATGGATGCAGTGGACACAAGTTTCAATTTTCATTTAGAAGACATTAATTCAGATTTACCTGTTTTATTTTTATTTTTTCGATTGGAGGGAGTATATTAATTAAAATCAGACATTAATCAAAAACAATTTTAAAAATGTAATCCTGTCTTTTCAAGATTTGTTTAATTTCTCTTCGAGATCTTTTCACCTCGTTTGGGATCTTTTTGCATCAGCTGAAAGAAATCTTGCAATCAAGAACCCTCAGAAACATAACATAATTTTAATTACAGTATATTTTAGTGGCCTTGTTATGGCTTTGTTCGGCTATCTCTATGTAAAATTCCTATTCCCAACCTGAAAGGTGTCTCTAACCTTGACCGCTAAGCGCATGGCAAAGAAAAACTGTCTGGTGAAAAATCTGGAGGCTGTTGAAACCCTCGGCTCAACATCTGTCATCTGCTCTGACAAAACAGGGACTCTCACTCAAAACAGAATGACCGTGGCCCATATTTGGTTTGATGGCCGGATTATTGAGGCTGATATGAGAGAAGACCAGTCCAGTATGTTTCTTTAGACCCTTGTTTTGTGTTTATTGAAGACCTGCAATCCTATTTCATTGGATCTTTGGACTAAAGGCTCTTATAAAAAAAAATTAAGCATTTTTATATTTTAAAAATTTATTACATAACAAAAATTTGCTCCAAAAATCAAAGAACTGTTATCAAAATTAATTTTTAATATTTGGTATTTACAATAATTCACCATTGAATGGAAAAGGGGGGTGGGGGGGGGGATAATTCTTACAGCAACTTAATTTATGAAAATATTTTCAGATACATTAAGATTGATTTAAAGAAGAAAATATTTCATGCATCTGCATTTTAATCTGTAAATATAACTTTTTTCATCTTACCACACAGCTATCAAATACTTTTATTTCAGATGGTCAGTACTCTTCAGATGATGCTTCATGGATGGCACTGGCTCGAATCACCATGTTGTGCAACCGAGCTGAATTCAAGATTGATCAAGAAAATGTACCTATACTCAAAAGGTATGTACCTATACTCAAAAGTTAACAAGTTTTTATGATGTATTAAATGTACCTATACTCAAAAGGTAACAAGTTTTTATGATGTATTAAATGTACCTATACTCAAAAGGTAACAAGTTTTTATGACGTATTTCATACACGTTTATTTAAATGTTACTTTAATTTTAAGTGGAATAATGTTCACTCACTTTTACTAATCACACCAATTGATGAATGTCAATTAAGAAAGCCTAAGATGTTGTATTGAACACAATAACAAAGTTGTGTAAGATTTTTTTAATGGAAGCATTTAAGTACTATATTAAATAATGAACTAAAAAGTTTACTATTACTGATGTAAACTTATATCAACTTCAAAACATGTTACAAATAATGGTATTTTTTACATTATATTACAAATAATAAATGTCTCATTTACATAATTTAAATTCTCTAAGGGAGTGTAATGGGGATGCCTCGGAGTCTGCATTGCTGAAGTGTGTGGAACTTTCTATTGGCAATGTCATGAAATACCGTCGGGAACATAAAAAGGTTCTGGAAATTCCCTTTAACTCAACCAATAAATTTCAGGTAAGAATAAACTTGCTTTCAGATAGAGTTTGTGATTTAATGTAAGTATATCAACCATGTGAGCCTTGTGTCAAAATTATCCTATATCAAAATGAGATTCCTTTACCAACATTTTTAAAAAGCTTACAGTCAGAAAAAATTTGTTAATCAGTGAAAATGAAAATATTCTTGCAAATACAAACTGATGTTATTTTTTCTTTTCTTTAAATAATACAGGTATCAATTCATGAGTGTAAAGATGAAACCACTGGCTCTCACTACCTGCTTGTGATGAAAGGTGCCCCAGAAAGGATCATTGACTGCTGCTCCACCATTTTGATGGATGGTCGAGATGAGCCATTGAATGAGAATTACAAAGAAGCTTTCAACTCTGTCTACATGATGCTAGGAGGTCTGGGAGAGAGAGTATTAGGTGGGTGAGGCTTGTAGAATATTGCTTTAATATTAAGAATTCGTTTTTTATTGAGCAGTAGGAATTTAAATTAAATTTTGTTTTAAATATTCATTTTCAATTGCGGTACTTTTTCTAGAGACAAAAATTTAATAATTCCTTCATTGAACATTGACTTTTTTGAGATTTTTGAGTATCTCCTTTTTATTAAGGCATATCTTGTTTATTGTATTGTATTGTCGGCTGAAGAAGATATTTGGCCAAAAAGTCATCAGTTTGTCCATTCTTTTCAAGCCAAAACAACTTATTCAACTATTTAAGTAATTTATTAAAATAACATGTAGGCTATACTATTGAATATATAGTCAAGATGAGCTAAAAAGGTTTTCAAAACTATTGAATTTGTCCATAATCCTACTTATAACCATATAACTTGTGTCAATTTTAATCCATCTTTTAGGTTTTTGTGACTACCAGCTCCCACCCAAGGAATATCCACTGGATTATCCCTTTGATGCTGACAATATCAATTTCCCCATCTCTGGCCTTCGGTTTGTTGGTTTAATGTCAATGATCGACCCACCCAGAGCAGCAGTGCCTGGAGCAGTAGCCAAGTGTAGGAGTGCTGGCATTAAGGTTAAGTAAACTATGAATAATGCTGTCATTAAGGTTAAGTAAAATAGGAAAAAACTGCACAGAAATCTCTACAGTATTTTAGCAAAGAATGTGGATTTATTTATTTTTGTCAGTCTGTTAGGTCTGCTAAATGAAAATAATTTTATATGATTATTCTAATTATACAATTCTTGAAATTAGCTTTTTATAACCACATTTTCATTTCAAGAAAGCAAATTTTAAACATTTAATTTACTCTATTCATTTGTTTTATTAATTTTCTGCATGCCATTATGTTCAATGTTATTTAAAAAAACAGCTTTCATTGTTATGTCTAATTAGAATTTGTTTTTTTAAATTACAGATTATAATGGTGACTGGCGACCACCCCATAACAGCCAGAGCTATTGCTATTGGAGTTGGAATCATCTCAGAAGACAGCAAAACTGTACAAGAGATTGCTGAAGAAAGAGGAATACCAGTAGAAGATGTAGACCCAAGGTCAGCTATTAAACATATATATAGTACTGCCTTTGTTTTGAACTTAAAGTGTATCTTGTTGGGCCTATAATTTGTTTTTTGTAATATGCCTTAATGCCAAAAAATTGTTGTATTTTTTGCACTGTTCCTCAATGTCTACAATTTTTTTTATGATCTGCCCTATTCATCAATGCTTCTTACAACTTAAAGCTAGGAGAATAAATTTGCTCCAGCCCTTTGGCACTTTATGATTTATAAATGCTCTTGATAGACAAATATGTTTGTAATAAAAATGTTTTCACTAATTAACCTTAATAATATAAAAATCAAGGTAAAATGTTTTAAAAGTTTTTAATATTATAGGTATAAAATAATAGACATCATCTCATAAAACAATATAGGCTTAAGCTTATAAAATAATATAGCCATGAGTTTATAAAATAACATAGGCATACGTTTATTTTAAAAAATCTAAACCATTTTAAAAGCAATAAATTTTTTTTTCATTTGTCAAAATATTCTCCGTATTAAAACTTTATCTAATGTTCATGATGGCAAAACAGAGATGCTAAAGCTGCAGTTGTGCATGGTGGTGAGCTAAGAGAAATGACACCTGCTCAAATTGACAGCATTTTGTCCAACCATTCTGAGATCGTCTTTGCCCGGACATCACCCCAGCAGAAGCTGCTGATTGTAGAAGGCTGCCAGCGGCTGGGACAAATTGTGGCAGTGACTGGTGATGGTGTCAACGATTCCCCTGCTCTTAAGAAGGCAGACATTGGTAAGCTGTTCAGTAGACATCATATTATTTTAATTCGTATTTAGTACAACCCCTTTCATTTTAAAGTAAATTCTTGATTTCATCCCATATTACATTTCTTCCAAATAAACACTATTCCAGTGTGAAATAAATTAGCAAATTATAGGATAAAAACTGTTCATCCAATATTGATAGTCAAAATTTGTGTCCCCAGGTATTGCTATGGGTATTGCTGGCAGTGATGTGAGCAAACAAGCTGCAGACATGATCCTGTTAGATGATAACTTTGCCTCCATTGTCACTGGTGTGGAAGAAGGCCGAATAATCTTTGACAACCTGAAGAAGACCATTGCATACTCTCTAACCACAAACATCCCTGAGCTGGTCCCATTCATTATCTTCCTTCTGGCTGATGTCCCCTTAGCCCTGGGGACCATTGCTATGTTATTCATTAACCTTGGCACCGACATGGTTCCAGCCATATCTCTGGCTTATGAAGAAGCTGAACTGGACATTATGAAAAGAAAGCCACGGGACCCAGTTAAGGACAAACTAGTAACAGACAGGTAACTTTTGCTTATTGGTATCTATTTACCATAATTCTGTTTAATGATTGAGAGATCACTGTCATAGGCAGAGTGGTGTCTAGGGAGCCTTGTTCTTTGGTTATCAATAAGAAACACTATAATTTCAGGTGTGAGGCAAGTTACTGTGCTACAGCTTTTTTAAACTAAGCTCTTGTGCAGTAGTATTTTTTTTTAAAGCACATTTTTTATTTTGCAGACTTATTAGTGCATCTTATGCTCAGGTGGGACTAATGGAGGCTGCTGCTGGATTTTTTGCATATTTTGTTGTCATGGCAGAAAATGGTTTTCTAATGGACCGACTTGTTGGTGTTCGTGCCGAATGGGATTCTCCTGCAGTTAATGACTTGATGGATTCTTATGGACAAGAGTGGGTAAGTTTTAAAATAAAAGCTTAATAAGACACATGAACATGGAACACATGCTTTTAAAGATGTAAGATATTAAGTTGCAATTCCATAACCAATATTCGGATTGAGATCTTTTGCATTGAACTGTTGGGAACATAAACATTTCTTATAAAAATTACAGATTCGGAATTAAATATTGCCCTTCAAAATATGGATTCTCAATTCAATCCTTTTTTGAACAAGATGATTGGGAGATATTTTTATTAAATAAAAAAACTAAAATTTTTTAAAGTATATGTTATTACATCATCCGTTATGAAATACACCATATTTGTTCCAAGCCATTTGCATAAAGAGTAAAGTTTTCAAATCTATATATACATTTTCCTGCAAATATGATCTTGTTTTAAGAGATTTAATTTTACAAATAATTTATTTCATATTTAATTAATTCATGTTGAAGTTTAATGATTATTGTTTAGTCATACCTTACATCTTTCAAATGTTTGATGTTATATTTGTACAATACTTTCAGACCTACTACCAGAGAAAGAGATTGGAGATCACTGTCTACTCTGCTTTCTTTGTGGCAGTTATCATCACTCAATGGGCTGATTTACTCATTCGTAAAACTAGACGCCTCTCTATCTTCCAGCATGGAATGAAGTTAGTATAATAGTCTAATTTAAGAAATTTATTTTGAAACTGGATGGGCACTCTGGGCGGGGGCACTCTGGGCGGGGGAACTCTGGGCGGGGCACTCTGGGCGGGCACATGTAACAATATGATTGTAACAATTCAACTGCAATTTTTTGTATTAATTTTAGGCCTATATATTTTTTAAATGCCGTGTTAAGCATCTTTCATATATTTTTATAAAAAAAACTTGTTAGAATCTAATTTAAAGGGTTATAGGCAAAAAAGCATGTTTCTTGTTATGGATAAGATGGTTCATTTTGAGAAATTTTTACTTTTCCAGAAATCATTACCTGACTTTTGGATTGTTCTTTGAAACTGCACTGGCTGCATTTTTGTGTTATACCCCAGGCCTGAATGAAGGGCTGAAATTTCAACCTTTAAGGTACATTCTTTAATAGTCTATTTTAACTGCTTCTGAAATCATGTTTCATGTTTCTGTATGTAAAATAAAGTAGTATAAATTAGAGAGCAATGTGCGCACTACAGCACCTAAAGGCAGTTAATATTTAATTCTTTATTTTTACAGATTCACATGGTGGCTTTGTGCCATCCCTTACAGCTTGTTGATCTTCACCTATGATGAGATGCGAAGGTTTCTGCTTAGACGTTACCCTGGAGGCTTTGTGGAGAGGGAGATGTATTACTAGCTGAATCGGCCTTCAATTATGCATTTAATATGGTTCTTTTTAAGGTTTTTGAAAAGAATATCGTCCTCACTTTACACAAATTTCATTTACAATACAGGATTGTTATCTATCTTGAATTTGAAATGAAAGAACTTAGTATTTAAACATTTTATCAATTATTGATTTTAACATTTAATTGAACTTCCTTTTGAAATTTCTAATACTTGGTTCAATTTTAATAATCATGGGAAAGCATTTAAATTTCATGTGATTTTTCTATAACAAATGATTTAGCAATTCTAATCATTTTTTATTAATTTTTAACCTCACTTAATTTTTTAAACATTCAGCAATTATTAAAATATTTAAAATTATAAAATACAACTTGATAATTGGAGAATTAGGCTTATATTATCTATTTTAGACCTTGTTCCATAGTTTCTATTGGATGCCTTGGATGACCATTTGCTTAAAGTCCAGAGAATTTTTCATGATTGAGGGTACATAAACAAATTGCACAAAATGTGACCAGATTTATATTACATGCCATTATATTGGCATTTTACATTTTTAATTATATTTTAATAATTTTTCTGTCTCTAGTTACAAATGTATAAGTTTTACAATAAAAATACATATAAAAATGCATTTCTATTCAGTATGTGAATTTAATTTTGCGTTACATTGAATTAAACTCAAGTTTAAAACTTGATTTGGATTTTTATAAATTTTTGTTCCTTTTATTTGGAAACATTTTTTGGGTAAAATAGCTTTTTTTAAAGTAGGATCCAAATTTTTAAAATTCGTTAGCTAAATTTACAAGAGTAAAAAAAAAAAAAAAAAGTAAAAAAAAAAAAAAAAAATTAAAAAAAAAAACATTTTCATTTATATTTTTTGCAGTTATTAATTAAATGAATCCTATTTGTTATTTTTTACAATGTCTTTCTATATTTGTTTATTTTTTATTTTAAAAACTAAAATAAAGATTAAAACAAATTACCACGTTTCAGAGTTTGCTTCTTTAAAATCTGGCAAAGGAACCATGCACCTAACGTAATCCACGTACCACTATTATTGTATTCCTGTAGTTTAAATGGGATCCTTATTCTGTCTACATTTTGGCTAGAAAAGTTTGTAATATTCTTCCAGGTTCTGTAGGTACATTCATTCTTGTCCTAAAACTATCAATCCTAGAACTATCAATGAGTGGGGGTGATGTTTAACCAGGGTTGCAGGAAGACACAGATTTAAGGCAAAGAATCTCAAAGATGAATGATAAAATAAGAGCCCATTGCCATTATATTTTGGGCCTATTCTATTATGATGTAATGTAACGATATCCCTTTGGCTTAAGAACAGTAAGTTTAACAAATCGGTAACTGTAAGAAAATCTAGTTAGAGCCTTACACTATATTTGAAAGCAAGTTTATTCTTACATGAAATAAATAATGGCCGCTCCTGATTATAAGCTGAAGGCTTACTTCCTATTGTTCGCATATATTGGTAATTTTTTAATATTTTTTGCATCTTAACAATTTTAAAGACGCCAATTCTAAAATACATTTGTATCAATATAAAAAAACACATTTTATTTTAATCCAAACTTGTCAAATTTATTTTCAAATTATAATTAATCATAAACGCATGAGTTTTAAAGTAGAATAGGTGTTAATAATACATTGTATGATGGCAACATGCTTAAAAAAGAATAGGATAATTTGTAATGTACTTCATTACACGTCTGAAAATTTTTAATTTAGACTTTTTTTTTTTTTTTTTTTTTAACTTAAAATTTTATTTTTTTTTTTTTTTTTTTTTTTTTTGTTTTTTTTTTTTTTTTTTTTTTTTTTTCCTTTTTTTATTAAATTTCCATATTTTTTTCTTTTTTTTTTTTTTACATCAGAATAACCGACACTAACACACTTTGCCAGCTATTTGCACGCACTTACCTTTTTTTTTTTTACCCTAGATGTTGATCTAGCACAGTGTCTCTCAACCATCCTAGAGCAGCGACACTTTAATATGGTTTCTTTTGTTGTTGCAACCTGGCAACCATCTACCATAAAATTATTTGCGTTGCCACTGCATAAATATGTGTTTTGCAATCATCTTAGGCGACCCCTGTGTAAGTGTCCATCGACCCCCAAAAGCATCGGTTCTCAACATGTGGGTCGCGGCCCTTTTGGGAGTGGAACAACCTTTTCATAGGTATCGCCTACGATCATCGAAAACCGATAAACTCTAAAGTTATGTAGCAGCAACGATAAAAAAATGTAGGGTTAGGGGTCGCCACAACATGAGGAGCTGTGTTATAGGGTGGTGGCATTAGGAAGGTTGAGTACTACTGCCCAAATGGGTCGCGTCCCAACGTTGAGGACCACTGATCTAGCAGAAAGCTAACTAAAAAAAATATATTAAAAAAAAACGGAAACAACGACAGAAAAAGTAGTCTAGCATTCGATTATCATGACAATTGCATTTTTTCTTACTAGTTTTCTATTTTAAAAAAAACTTCTTCCTAAATTGTCAATTTTTATTAAATTCTGTGACTTTGGTTTTAAAAAAAATGTGTTTAAGTATATGGAAAAGGCAGTTTTATAGTTCCCTGAAGAAAGTTATAGTAGCTTGAAATTCCAAATAAAAAATTCAATCAGCCGAATATTGGGAAAATTATTATTTTTCTTTTTTTTTGTATACAATTTCCCACAGATAAAATAACACATTAATGAATATATATCTTTTATAAATAAATAATGTCTTCTGAACTTAAATCTGCCATTCGTCTACGATTTATGAAAAAGACTAGTTTTAAAAACTCATAAAAATGTATAGATCTTTCTAAAAATAGTGGGCTTTTTTTCTTTTTGGTTTGGTAAAACTTGGAAAAATTTAGGATATTATTCTAAGACAGTTTTTTTTTAAAAAGTATTTATTTATTTTTCTTTCTTTTCTTTTGCGCTCAACAAGTAAACTGATGTCAGCAGTGCCTTATGTGATGGAATTTTTTTTTTCTCCCTTTTTAAGTGTCCGCTCGTCAGATAAACAATACGTAACAAAGGGCTGCTTGGATTTTTTATATATATGTAGATATATATTTTTTAGCAAAAGAATACACTGAAGACGTTGAGGTATTTAATCTATTGGCAAAAGAGGTTGGGTGGTGGGGGGGGGGGAGAGTTTTAAGGAAAAAAATACAGATTAAAAGGGGCATTTAGGGAAATCCCATTTCCAACATGAAAGTCAATGTTTAAATTGGGGAAGTATGAAATTTTAATGTAGAGAGACCAAAATAAAATATAACAAATTTTCATTTTTTGTTTTTTATATATGTAGATATATATTTTTTAGCAAAAGAATACACTGAAGACGTTGAGGTATTTAATCTATTGGCAAAAGAGGTTGGGTGGTGGGGGGGGAGAGTTTTAAGGAAAAAAATACAGATTAAAAGTGACATTTAGGGAAATCCCATTTCCTACATGAAAGTCAATGTTTACATTGGTGAAGTATGAAATTTTAATGTAGAGAGACCAAAATAAAATATTACAATTTTTCATTTTTTGTTTTATTAAAATGGGTTGGTCCACTGCTCCCGTATTAAACAGAAACTCTGAATCATAAAAAAAAAAAGAACACAGACAGGAACTGCTCATTCCTGCTTAAGACAACCAGGGAATGGAACGAGCTTCTAAAAGAAACAGTTCAGGCGACAACGCTTGACACATTTGCGTCTATTGTCTCATGCCATCCAACACCCAGTTCCTGATACCCTCACTGGGTAGCCCTTGCAACCAGTGAAATATCCTCTTAAATAGGAGCCAGAATGATTTATACATTGATGGTGGGCCCTCAAAATATAGATGAAGATAATTGATCACATCAGTTAGACTTCTATGAACAATTGCCCATAATTTGCTGTTTGTAAAATTCTTAATGAATTTTGCTAGCAATTTTAAATAAAGTAGGAATATTCTAGGACTCACGCACAGTGAACTGAATAAGTATATGCTTTATAACAAATACAATTACAAAGCCACGACAAGCTGGTGGGAATCAATGGCCTAAATATTGAGTCCCCTTGCCATAAAAACATGTTTGAAATACCAGTTAGACATGGGTGATTCACTTCTTGTTGATGTAAACAAATTAATGTGGCAAATGTCAATCTCATTTGGAAAAAAATATTTAAAATCTTCAAATCTCTTGTATATAAAAAAATCTCTGAGACCTTTCTGTTGTCGACGAATGAGAAACTGGATACAAATTATACAGCAACGAAACAATAGGTTGTAAAACGATAGGCGTGTTGGTAGTTAAGCCATCGTACAACTTACATTTGCGCCTTATCAAGTTTAAGAAATCAATTGCTATATATCATTGAGATTTAAAACAAAAGATACAAAAATTAACCACATCAAAGTACTCGTTGATGTGCGGAAAGATAATTTCTTTACTTTTTTTTTTTTTTTTTTTTTTTTTTTTTTTTTTTTAAATATGAAAATTGCAGCCACGACATTCTCGTTATGACTTGCATAAGACCTACACACGGAACGTACCAAGATGTTTCACTGATTACGACTAGAGTACATGGCTTTCTTCGAAAATAAATAGTTTAGTGTTACGAACTCGATATTACCAGTTCAACAGCTTCGTTGTCATGGGCGCCCGCAGAAAACTTTCTAAGGGGGCGAGGGGGAATCGATTAACTTTCTTGGGGGGGGGGACAAAAAAATTTTAATAACGTTTTAATGTAGTTTTAATTTACTGTACCGTATTTGTATGGTGAACGAACGGACAGGACATCAGCTTAGTTACTTTCTCTTTATTTTCTCTTTATTTTCTCTTTACTTTAATACATTTTTTGTCTATTATTGTTTAAATTTTTTTTTATCCAATCAATCCAGGGGGGGGGGCAAGTGCCCCCCTTGCCCCCGTCCTTGCGGGCGCCCATGTTCTTTGTATAGGGGTAATTTAATTACCTAACAAACCATTGATTCGATGACTAATGTCTCTTTATCAATATTAATAGCTCCGTTACGAATTCTCCATTATATAATTGCTCCACAACTGCTATTCCAATCATAACAGAAGATCCCCACGTCATTTCCCATACCCAAATACGTCACAAAATAACCAAGCACAGTGTTATGTAGACAACGCGCTTATGTCATCTTTCCCCGTGAATGTGCTTTAGCTGACCCCAGGTTCGGTACCGCGTTTAGGGTGTGGCTAATTAAAATAGTGTCCCTTGATCTTGTTGACTAATAAAAACAAATCTATAGCCTATATTATTAGAATTCTGTAGAAATATCGAGACTAACCATGAAGGGAATATACGCTACGAGAGGGATTGGCGGAAAAGATTTTTGCTATTACAATTACAATACGAGACGAATATATGCAAATTTACTCTCTCCTTGCGTGTGCCTTCTTTTTCAACATTTTACATTTCTTTAAAAAAATTGTACCGGTACAAGTCATCATTGTACTGTAAGTCAGTACCTTTTATTTTTTTTAAATTTCTTTTTGACTTTGTAATTTATTATTAACTTAAATAAAATTATGAAATTGTAATTAGCCCTAGTTTGGCTATTGTTTCTTTGTTATTGCATTTAGTTTATGGTCCAGTCAAACCCGGTTATGTCGCGGGCTTCGGGGCTCGCCAAAAGGCGTCGAGATAACCGATGATCGAGATAAACGAAAAAACAATTTTGCGGCAATATATTAACATGTGCATGAAATTTCTTTATGTAAACCATGTGCATTTATAAATCAGAAAGTGTTTTTGGAGTTGTTTTATTTTGTAATTTTTTATGTTTTTTTACACAACGGATTACCGCGATTTGTTTGATGAAGCGATCGGCATGCTATAAAAATGTCATACATGTTTGCTAACAACACAAGGCATATGTGGGTTGCCATATGTGGGGTGGCAATTTTCGGATTATCTAAAAATTCCGGATTCGTGAGGCTAAATATTTTTCAGCTCCGGATTCGCCAGTTTTTTTTTTCTCTCGCTCCGGATTGGCGAGTTCAGTTTATTCAAAAAAGGATTCTGGGTTTTTAAACAAATCAACATGTAAGAACGCGTAAAGCCTTTTAACCGAAAAGCTGGTTCGCTATAAATAGAACAAGTACTGCGACCTTCTCATTTTTATGACTCATCCCCTTGCAACCCCTCAATCACGAGAATGCACATGACGTAACGACCCCGAAAATTATGTGTGCTCGTGACCCAGGTAACCCTGACCCCGCAAGACCACGCGTCCTTTGCTCTCCCTCAACCTTCAGGCCTTTGACCCAGTAACAATTCATTAAAGTGGTACGTACATCCGTGATGGCAACTACCAGATACGCATCAAAACCAGGAAATGGCGCCTCGAACAACATAATGACACCACAAATAGCAAAACGTCCCTTAGATAAGTTGCTGAGCAGCGGGCACTTCTAAGCGGTTTCAAAGTAGTTTTCCGGGCAAGGGTCAGTTCAGAACAGATCCAAGTGGGGCATACAAGGTAACGATGCGTGTTGGACACTGATCTGCACGCTTAAAGACAATTCGTTTGTTCACAGTTTGTTTTAAAATACACATGCAGGTTGGTGTGAAGATTGAGCATGAGATAGAGGTGCAGCTTAAAGTGCAGATCGAGGGGAGATTGAGTTGGAGATAGAGGTGCAGCTTAAAGTGCAGATCGAAGGGAGATTGAGTTGGAGCTTGAGGTGCAGCTTAAAGTGCAGATCGAGGGGAGATTGAGTTGGAGATTGAGGTGCAGCTTAAAGTGCAAAACGAGGGGAGATTGCGTTGGAGATTGAGGAGCAGCTTAAGGTGCAGAACGAGGGGAGATTGAGTTGGAGATAGAGGTGCAGCTTAAAGTACAGATCGAGGGGAGATTGAGTTGGAGATAGAAGTGCAGCTTAAGGTGCATAACGAGGGGAAATTGAGTTGGAGATTAAGGTGCAGCTTAAGGTGCAGAACGAGGGGAGATTGAGTTGGAGATTGAGGTGCAGCTTAAAGTACAGATCGAGGGGAGATTGTGGTTCATATAGATGTGCATACTGGGGGATTGAGGTGCATATAGATGTGCACACTGGGGGGATTGAGGTGCATATAGATGTGCATACTTGGGGAATTGAGGTGCATAGTTATGTGCATACTGGGGAATTGGGGTGCATATAGATGCGCATAGTGAAGAGAGGGATTGAAGTGCATATATATGTGCATACTCGGCAATTGAGGTGCGTATAGATGTGCATACTGGGGGATTGAAGTGCATATAGATGTGCATACTGAGGGGGATTTAGGTGCATATAGATGTGCATACGGGGGGATTGAGGTTGATATAGATGTGCATACTGGGGGAATTGAGATGCATATAGATGTGCATACTGGGGATTGAGATGCATATAGATGTGCATACTGGGAGATTGAGGTGCATATAGATGTGCATACTGGGGGAATTGAGGTGTATATATATGGCCATACTGGGGGGATTGAGGTACATATAGATGTGCATACTAGGGGAATTAAGGTGCATATAGATGTGCATACTGGGGGGATTGAGGTGCATATAGATGTGCATACTGAGGGGTTGAGGTGCACATTGAGGTAGGATTGAGGTTTAAATTGACCTTAAGATTTTATTTTGATTCGCCACCAATTACTAGACCGTCTTTGGCACAATGGAATCCATTATGTACGATTGTTTTTGTTGTAGTTTTTATTTAATCTTAGTAACTATTAACTATTTTATTGTTATAATAATCATTAGTATATAAAAAAAAATGTTTGTGTGTTTTATCTTTTTACTTTCGTAGATACATGCTTATTTTGATGTTGTAACAATTTTTACAGTTGGAAACACAATTAAATTTGATGCCACTGTCATCTCTCGTTCTTACTCCCTCTCCGTTCAAAATACGAACAAATTTCCATAAAGCCATCCAATGACCTTGACTTATGCTTCGTTCATTGTTCTTAAGCGGCGTTCTCTAATGTTGTCTGTCTCGTCTGTCTCGTCTGTCTCGTCTGCACGTCCTCAAGTAACGATAAATTAGTGGAAGTGAGAAAAAAAATAATGACTGACATGACGCCATCAAATTTAACATGGCGGGTCCCTTGCAGGTCTTAAACAAATTTGGCGGGTCCCAAATAAATGTATTAAAAATAAAAATTTAAACCTATAAAGGCATTTAAAATGGAAGCTCTCTTACATGTAATGTAGTTTACGCTTAATGAGCATATATACAATATTAGTAACTAATAAAAATTTACCAGGTCATTTGCCAGGTCCCAAGTCTTTTCACCAGGTCCTGGGACCCGGCGAGACCTGGTGTAGCGTCGCCACTGGTCTTAGCCTATGTACTGTATATCTTAGGTGGTTGCTAGCCCCCCCCCCACCATTTCACCTGCCGTTTGTGATGTCTCATTGTGTTCTGTATTTGAATCCGCCAACATGTTTTAAGCAATTTGACCCGATAACATTGTCTTTTAAAAGTCGAACAAGGCAACAATTTTTTCAAGAGTCATTTTATCCAGGAAACCATGAGTCTAGCCCCCAACCATATAGACATAAAACACATGTCAAGTCCGGATGATGTGGACGCCATGTGTGGAAGACATTTAGAATTTGAATTAGATGCATATATTATAAAGTATTACGATGGTTAATCGTAACAACTAATATTAAACAATCCTTATCAACAAACGTTTTTTCTTATGTATTCTTTATCAAAAGTGAAATCGAGCAATGGACGGTAAGGGTTGAAAATTTGACAAGTCGCGCATACAAGTAACGCATTTCATAAGAATCCCAAATAGTGCTCCCCGATCCCAAGACTCGCAACCCCACAATTTTTTCAGGCCCATAAACTATATTAAGAGCCCAATGACCCAACCGCTTTTACACAGCATGTTTATGTCACCAACTATTTCAGAAAAAGAAAAGAAAATGTAACGCACCAAATTAACATGCGATGATTTGATAAGTTCTCGTTTGGCGCAGTTATCGGGAAATTTTTATTTCGTGAAATTTGTGTCTTATTTTCTTCATGTTTAATTGAGAAAAAAAGGAAAAAACTGATGTTTTGGAGTTGGGATTTGCTTGGGGGAGAGGGGGGGGAGGCTGAAAATTTAACAGAATGTGTTAGGGTTAGGGTTGACGATAAAGAGTCTATGTGTCGCGTTTCCACCCGGTAGGTTGTCGGGCCAGCCTGCCAGTTACGAAGAAAAGCAAAGTTAAGATAAAGGATTTTTTTTTAAAAACATATTTTTAAAATCTGAAATCTCCAACAAAAGACCAGTAGTTAGAATTATGAAAATTTAGAGTTAACAATAACAAAAAAGCAATGTCATAAAAATTATGATTGGCACACTTAATGTTCAATTTCTGTACTTACCAGCTTTGTAGTTTTTTAGTCTGTGTTCAGTTTTTGTACTTAGAAGCTTAATGGTCATTTATTCTCTGTTTCCTTGTGTTACTTACAAGCTTTGTGGTCTTTTAGTCTATGATCTTTTTTGGTACCTTCCAGCTAAGTAGTCTTTTACTTTATGTTCCCTTTTGGTACTTACCAGCTTCGTAGTCGTTTAGTTTATGTTCCCTTTCGGTACTTACCAGCTTTGTAGTCTACGAGCTTTGTGCTCTTTTAGTCTGTGTTCTATTTTGTAACTTACAAGCTTCGGGGTCATTTAGTCTATGTTCCCTTTTGTTATTTACGGGCTTTGTAAGTCTTTTAGTCTTGTGATTAATTTCGGTACTAAACAGCTTTCTTATCTTTTAATCTATGTTTCATTTTGAGCTCATTCCTAACCAACGGTCCCTAGTGAATCAATACGATCGTACATTATCTTAGGTATTTGCTAGATTAAAATGGATCATATCCTTGCTCCTAAAATATAGTGTTTGGTCTATTACATTGTTCTCAAAATGTGAAAAAGTGATAATTATTATGTATTGATCCCGGTAATTGAACGTTAGAACTTAAAGAGGGTCTTCTTTAGGTAGAAGAAAAAAAGTTTAATTTCTCTAATACGAATGGAAGAGGATAGTTCACATTTTATCCGTGGCGCCCCAACGGTCCAAGGACTAAGGGACATGATGATGATGATGAAGATGATGATGATTCTCTAATACCCTTGCCCTCTGTTCAAATTTCCTTTTTGTGTTCAGTTATTCTTCTGACAAAGTTCATGTATGATCTCAATAGAAACGCATTAGACTTTTTACAAAACATTTTGATCCAAAAGATTTTTTAAAATAGCACTGTATGTTTAGTCATTTCATTCATTAAAATCGGACATCCAACCGGATTAAGCCGGTCCAACTGGATTAAGCCGGTCCAACGGGAGTAAGCCGGTTCCAAGGGAGTAAGCCGGTCCAACAGGAGTAAGCTGGTCTAATGGGAGTAAGCCGGTCCCACGGGAGTAAGCCAGTCTAACGGGAGTAAGCCGGTCCCACGGGAGAACGCTGGTCCAACAGGAGTAAGCCGGTCCCACGGGAGTAAGCCGGTCCAACAGGAGTAAGCCGGTCTAACGGGAGTAAGCCGGTCCCAAGGGAGTAATCCAATCCAACGGGAGTAAGCCAGTCCAACGGGAGTAAGCCAGACCAACGGGAGTAAGCCAGTCTAACGGGAGTAAGCCGGTCTAACGGGAGTAGGCCAGTCTAACGGGAGTAAGCCGGTCTAACGGGAGTAAACCAATCTAACAGGTGTAAGCCGATCCAATGGGACTAATCTGGTCTAACAGGAGTAAATCGGTGTGAGGGGAGTAAGCCGGTCTAACGGGAGTAATGCGATCCAACGGTAGTAAGCAAGTCTAATGGCAGTAAGCCGGTCCAACTGGAGTAAGCCGGTCCAATGGGAGTAAGCCGGTCAAACGGGAGTAAGCTGGTCTAACGGGAGTAAGCCCATCCAACGGGAGTAAGCCGGTCCCACGGGAGAAAGCTGGTCCAACAGGAGTAAGCCGGTCCCACGGGAGTAAGCCGGTCCAACAGGAGTAAGCCGGTCTAACGGGAGTAAGCCGGTCCCAAGGGAGTAATCCAGTCCAACGGGAGTAAGCCAGTCCCACGGGAGTAAGCCAGTCCAACGGGAGTAAGCCAGTCTAACGGGAGTAAGCCGGTCTAACGGGAGTAGGCCAGTCTAACGCAAGTAAGCCGGTCTAACGGGAGTAAACCAATCTAACAGGTGTAAGCCGATCCAATGGGACTAATCCGGTCTAACGGGAGTAAATCCGTGTGAGGGGAGTAAGCCGGTCTAACGGGAGTAATGCGATCCAACGGTAGTAAGCAAGTCTAATGGCAGTAAGCCGGTCCAACTGGAGTAAACCGGTCCAATGGGAGTAAGCCGGTCTAACGGGAGTAAGCTGGTCTAACGGGAGTAAGCCCATCCAACGGGAGTAAGCCGGTCCCACGGGAGTAAGCAAGTCCAACGGGAGTAAGCCAAACCAATGGGAGTAACCCGGTCCAACGGGAATAAGCCGGTTAATGGGAGTAAGCCGGTCAAACGGGACTAAGTTGGTCTAACGGGAGTTAGACAATCTAACGGGAGTAAGCCGGTCTAATGGGAGTAAGCCGGTCCAACGGAGTAAGCCGGTCCAACAGGAGTAAGCTGGTCTAACGGGAGTAAGCCGGTTCAACGGGAGTAAGCCGGTACAATGGGTAAGCCGGTATAATAGGAGTAAGCCGGTATAACGGGAGTTATCCGGTCTAACGGGAGTAAGCCAGTCTAACGGGAGTAAGCCGGTCTAACGGGAGTAAGCCGGTCCAATGGGAGTAAGCCGGTCTAACGGGAGTAAGCCAGTCTAACGGAGTAAGCCTATCCAACGGGAGTAAGCCGGTCCCACGGAAGTAAGGCAGTCCAACTGGAGTAAGCCAAACCAACGGGAGTAAGCCTGTCCAACGGGAGTAAGCCGGTTAATTGGAGTAAGCTGGTCAAACGGGAGTAAGTCGGTCTAACGGGAGTTAGACATTCTAACGGGAGTAAGCTGGTCTAATGGGAGTAAGCCGGTCCAACGGAGTAAGTCGGTCAATCGGGAGTATGCCCGTCTAACAAGAGTAAGCCGGTTCAACGGGAGTAAGCCGATACAACGGGAGTAAGCCGGTACAACGGGAGTAAGCCAGTCCAACGAGAGTAAGCCAGTCCAACGGGAGTAAGCCAGACAAACAGGAGTAAGCCGGTCCAATTGGAGTAAGCCGGTCTAACGGGAGTGAGCCGGTCCAAAGGGAGTAAGCCGGTCCAATGGGAGTAAGCCGGTCTAACTAGAGTAAGCCAGTCTAACGGGAGTAAGCCGGTCTAACGGGAGTAAACCAGTATAACAAGAGTAAGCCGATCCAATGGGACGAATCGGTCTAACGGGAGTAAATCGGTCTAACGGGAGTAAATCGGTCTAACGGGAGTAAATCGGTCTAACGGGAGTAAATCGGTCTAACGGGAGTAAGGCGGTCCAACGGGAGTAAACCGGTCCAATGGGAGTAAGCCGGTCTAACGTGAGTAAGCCGATCCAACGGGAGTAAGCCGGTCCCACGGGAGTAAGCTAGTCCGACGAGAGTAAATCGGTCTAACGGGAGTAAGCCAGACCAACAGGAGTAAGCCGGTCTAACGGGAGTAAGACAGTCTAACGGGAGTAAGCTGATCTAATGGGAGTTAGCCGATCCAACGGGAGTTAGTCGATCTAACGGGAGTAAGCCGATCCAACGGGAGTAAGCTAATCCAACGGGAGTAAGCTGGTACAACGCGAGTTAGCCGGTCCAACTGGAGTAAGCCGGTTCAACGGGAGTAAGCCGTTCCAACGGGACTAAGTCGGTCCAACTGGAGTAAGCCGGTCCAACGCGATTGAGTCGGTCCAACGGGAGTAAGCCGGTCCAACGCGATTAAGCCGTTCCAACGGGAGTAAGCTGGTCCAACGGGACTAAGCCGGTTCAACGGGACTAAGCCGGTACAACGGGACTAAGCCGGTCCAACGGGACTAAGCCGCCCCAACCGGATTAAGCCGGTCCAACGGAAGTAAGTCGGTCCAACCGGACTAAGCCGATCCAACGGGAGTAAGCCGGTCCAACGACACTGTACACTTTGACCGTAAGAATAGACTTCCTAGGATGCAGATTATTGTATTTCCACTCAACGCAAACCATGCCCTTTTCTTAATCACGTTAAGTATACTGAATGAAGTTATACCAAAGAAGAAGAAGACAACAAGCCAAATTCGTTTAAGTGGGCACATTACTCATTCATATGAACAGGATAAATTCCACTGCTCCCACCTCTCGAAACCATGTGCGTCATAACGAGGGTTTAATCTAAAGTCTGCTTTATCCGTCATGGACTTAACCTAGGATTTACCCAATTCTAATTGAGAAATGAGTTTGTTTTGGGACATGGTCCATTTCAAAGGACAACTTCAGACAGTGGTTTCAAAATATTTACATAATTTACTTTTCAAATAACTAGATTGCATAGGAAAAAACAGTGAAACTGGCTCAAATTTAAAAAAAAAAAAAATTTCAAAATCAAAAGAAAAAAAATTGCTTGTCTTTAACTTTAATTTGATTTTTCCCTAAGTAATGTAAAGCTTGGAGGTAGATTAGTATTATAAAACTAGGAGGTCCCCAAGTAATAGAAAACTAGGCGGTCCATTGTAATATAAAACTAAAAGGTCCCTAATTAATACAAAACTAGGCGGTCCATTGTAATATAAAGTAAAAGGTCCCTAATTAATAGAAAACTAGGCGGTCCATTGTAATATAAACTAAAAGGTCCCTAATTAATAGAAAACTAGGCGGTCCATTGTAATATAAACTAAAAGGTCCCTAATTAATAGAAAACTAGGCGGTCCATTGTAATATAAACTAAAAGGTCCCTAATTAATAGAAAACTAGGCGGTCCATTGTAATATAAAACTAAAAGGTCCCTAATTAATAGAAAACTAGGCGGTCCATTGTAATATCAACTAAAAGGTCCCTAATTAATAGGAAACTAGGCGGTCCATTGTAATATAAAACTAATAGTTAATATAAAACTAGGAAGTGAATAAATAATATAAAGCTAGGAAGTCAGTAAGATATAAAAAAAAACTAGGATGTGAATAAGTATTATAAAGCTAATTGGTCCCTAAGTAAAATAAATGAAGGAGATTTTCTTAAAATATATAATTAGGAGCTTCCCCATATAATTTAAAACTTCGGGGTTCGCTGATAAAAGAGGCACATCAAATTTTTTCACAAAAAAGTAAACACATGAACTACTTTGTTTACCTTGATATGTGTTTAAACATTTAAAAAAAATATGTTGTGCAAATTTGACCTTAGAGTCTAATAGTCTCATTGACATGATCTCAATTTTGAAAATATTTTTAACGCCCCGCCCCCCCCCCCTTTTATTTTTCCAATCCCAATTTTTTTAATAGGAAAATAGTTCCTGTGCTAAGTAATCAAGCAGTTCGAGTTTCTTAGATTGCCTGTGCGCAATCGTTTGAGAGGCGCTGAATTGATAGACCGACTCGATTTCTCGACATCTTAGCATAAAGTTAACTCCAAACTAACTTAATTGCTCCCACTTTCACTGACGTTCCTGTTGTTCAAGTGCTCTCATCACGTAGTCACTAGTGGACACGTGCAGCCAGATGATGTGTTGATAGTGAGTGACATGAACCAGGTCTTGATCAATGAGTTTTCAACTTGATGACGTCGAAGGGCGTTCTTTTCTTGCATGGTCAAAAGTAGGATAAACATAATCTCGACGGTAAATTGATAATGATATCATGACTTTTCTGTTTGGATTAGAGATTTTACGGGATACAGATACAAAATAAGAATATTGATGTATTGCGCAACGTAAAGCAGATAATGTGCCATGAAAAATTGGCAAATATAATTTACGTCCCAAATTTCTTTTTATTTTTTTATTATCGATACCAGTCAAAGTAGCGATGTCTAAATGTTTATTTCGATACTGTACAATTCAAATTTATGACATACTAGCGAAATCCCGCGAAACAATGGCGACAGCAATAATAATAATAATAATAATAAGAGGTCTTATATAGTGCAGTACCCCAGTCTAGGGATGGGCTCACCGCGCTGTACATAAAAATTTTATCAAAAGAGACATAATCATGACATTAAAATGAAATACATTTATGAAATAAAGAACAGCAATGTATATTCACCCACCCCCCACCCACCCCCCTCATAACTTTTACAAGGCAAACCATGGACGGCAGCCATCAAGACCGTTTATCGGTCAGAGGAGGGGAATCGGTCAGGATAGTATAATTTAAAAAGATATGTTTTGAGTGCAGTTTTGAAGGCCTGGGTGGTTGGTATATTGCGTATGTGTAGTGGCAAAGAATTCCATTGTTTGGGGGCGCAGAAAGAGAAAGATCGTTCACCATATGTTTTAGTGTGTGTCTTGGGAACGGACAGAATATGGGTGTCTGCAGAGGAGCGAAGCTGTCGAAGGGGTGAATAGACAGAAGGAAGTTCGGTTTGATAGGAAGGGCAGGAATCCAAGAAAAAGTTGTGACAGAGAACAGACAACTTGTAGTCAATGCGTGCTTGTATAGGTAGCCAATGAAGGGAATAGAGTAGTGGAGTGACGTGATCACGTTTTTTTGCCTTTAAAACTAGCCTAGCAGCTGAGTTTTGAACATTCTGCAGTTTTTCTATGCAGTGTTTTGGTGAACCTGACAGAAGAGTGTTGCAGTAGTCAAGACGAGAGAGAACAAGAGCACACACTAGAGTTTTTTTGTAGCGCTAACTGTGAGGTAGTGGCGTATGGAACTTATGTGACGGATATTGGTGTATGCTGAACGACAAATGTGAGATATGTGTTTATCGAGAGACATTTGTCAGAAAGAATATCCATATCTACTAACGTTATTTGACAAAACATGACCTTTAAAAAAACGCACATTTCAAACTCCCAATTTTTGCTCTAACCTTTCCCCCAAGGCTACGTCAATTGACACATAGAACTATATTGATGTTCTGATGTCTCAACCACCTTTAAACCAAATATTTATTACACCATATTTAATTGAGAGGATTTAATTTTCCGAAAAAGAAAAGAACATATTCCGCACCAAACGCAGTTGTGTTATGAAAAAAAAATCATTTAGGGTAGTTATCGGGAATTATATTTTGCGCGCCCTCCGGAAATGGAAGCAGTCATACTACAAGCATAATACATCTAAGAAACTAACCCTTATAATACCTTGAAATGCATCAATTGAAACCACCATTGCAATATATATCTGCAGCCCTTAAGTGTATGTTTATAACATCAATCATGACATGTTCAATTTTGGAATTATTTGGTCTGATAATTCATGGGTGACCGGGAAGCCCCCCCCCCCCCCCCCC
>CAXITT010000104.1:666107-722655 GCA_964033795.1 Lymnaea stagnalis | reverse complement strand
AAAATGCTCCCAACTCTAGTCACAACAAAATGCTCCCAACTCTAGTCACAACAAAATGCTCCCAACTCTAGTCACAACAAAATGCTCCCAACTCTAGTCACAACAAAATGCTCCCAACTCTAGTCACAACAAAATGCTCCGAACTCTAGTCACAACAAAATGCTCCCAATTCTAGTCACAACAAAATGCTCCCAATTCTAGTCACAACAAAATGCTTCCAACTCTAGTCACGACAAAATGTAGTCACAACAAAATGCTCCCAACTCTAGTCATAACAAAATGCTCCCAATTCTAGTCACAACAAAATGCTCCCAACTCTAGTGACAACAAAATGCTCCCAACTCTAGTCACAACAAAATGCTCCCAAATCTAGTCACAACAAAATGCTCCCAACTCTAGTCACAACAAAATGATCCCAACTCTAGTCACAACAAAATGCTCCCAACTCTAATCACAACAAAATGCTCCCAATTCTAGTCACAACAAAATGCTCCCAATTCTAGTCACAACAAAATGCTCCCAATTCTAGTCACAACAAAATGCTTCCAACTCTAGTCACGACAAAATGCTCCCAACTCTAGTCACAACAAAATGCTCCCAACTCTAGTCATAACAAAATGCTCCCAATTCTAGTCACAACAAAATGCTCCCAACTCTAGTCACAACAAAATGCTCCCAACTCTAGTCACAACAAAATGCTCCCAACTCTAGTCACAACAAAATGCTCCCAACTCTAGTCACAACAAAATTCTCCCAACTCTAGTCACAACAAAATGCTCCCAACTCTAGTCACAACAAAATGCTCCCAACTCTAGTCACAACTAAATGCTTCCAACCCTAGTCACAATAAATTGCTCCCACACTATCTATTGACTACCAAAGCATCTTGAGTGTATCAATAGACCACCAAAGAGAGTTAAGTGTAAGCATAACACATTACCATTTAAATGTTACATAAGTGGTATATGTAACTGTTTATAAACTCTTCTCTCTAAGTCAGGAGTCGCAAAACTTTTCTCACGGCGGGCCGGATAACGGAAAAACAAGACAAGCGCGGGCCGGATAACGGAAAAACAAGACGAGCGCGGGCCGGATAACGGAAAAACAAGACGAGCGCGGGCCGGATAATCATCTTGTACAATACTTGCAAGCCAGAGCTAAAGCTCTGAGTGTGGAGGGGGGGGGGTGTGAACGAAAAACTTAGTTTTCTATTCCATGTTAATCATGGTGGAATGGCGTGAAATGCAAAAAAGCAAAGACAACCCACATTTTTATTTACTACAAAAGTTAGCAAAGAAGGCGACATTAGCAAAACGATAGTTCCATCAGACCTTTGCACACATATTCGAATCTCACAAACTAGGAAACAAAAAATGTTAGTGAGATTTGTGAAAGTGACGTTTGGCTTTCAGTATATCATCAATTTTTGATTTGGAATAGCTGCATGCAATCAAAAGAATTGTTTTCAAATGTTCATCAATCCAGCTCGTTTGATGTGTTGACTTGACATACTTTATTTTTGAAAAAAGTTTGTTTACATACATAACTTGTCCCATAAATGCAACAAGGGGATGCCAACTCTTCCGTTATCTCAAAGTCCAAATTGACACCACAAATAAACACGAGAAATTGTGAGATATCAATTGTCTCATCCGGTGCCAGAGAATACCACAGCAAGTTCCAAGCTGTCTCACGCTTCTGTAGCACTACATTCTTTCCAAGTTCAACTATTCTTCGCAAAACTGAAGTTGTCAGTTTGGCTGTTGGTTGAAACCGTGACGACTACGATTTTAATGTCCATGTATGCTTCCAAAACTCCTCTTCCTTCTACCTATTTACAGTTTGTGATAGTTAACAGGTTATAATATGTTAGCGGAAATAGGCTTAATGGAAATTGATTCTTATTGTATATATTTTTTTTAAAAATAAGCTTTTTCTAAGCTAGTTGCTAGGTTTCTAAATCATGCCATCGTTTGTTAAATAATTCTTATTTAAATACATCTTGTTTTATGCTCATCTGACTTCGAGTTTGAACCACGTTAAACTTCAACAGTAACTTTAATTTTTACCTGTGATAGACCGCGATAATGTGACCTGTAAGTCCACTCAGTATCAATTAATATCAATACCAAATACACATCAGCGAAACAAAGTGGCCGCAAATTGTTCTAGAAACGTCGATCCCAACTTTTAGTAGTTAAGTTTTTGGACGCCAGCTTAACTCGAACCCAAGAGCGACTGCAATGTCTCTATTGTAATTTTATTTATTACAAATATTGTATGTTAATTTATTTATTATTAAGATACCGCATTGCATGATTCTGAGACGACATTGTGCGATTTTAGAGCACGAGGGTAAACGGATCTGCAATAAACAAGAAAATCTCGAGACAATCATTTAAATTATAAAATGGTAAAGTTAAGGCGCATGGCAGCCAGGAGATCTCCGCATGAGTGAAGATCTCATAGTATTTTAAACATAGTATTCAAATTTAGGATTAACGGTGTATGAGATTACGTGGTCCACGTTTAGATTATTGAAACGATAGTACAGCTCTTGTATATACAAATCAAACTTTCTAGAGATTCTCATGCTAACAGTATTCACATACCCTACAACTGGCACTATCAATGTCGTTGATACAAAAAAGAATCAGTTCAACTTTAAATCGCAACTATATTTTTTAAAATTATTATTAGCACTCCAAAGAAACCCTGGCTTGTAAGCATGACTCATAGATACTCATCAGTTCTATGCTAATGAGATAACCCTTATTTGACCTGGTCGTGCTGATGTCCGTATCCGCAATCACGATGAGCAACTGCGCCACTTGACGTGGACTTTGTGTACGTATAAATAGGGACGCAGCCAGTTAGCCAAAGAGTAATTTAAGAGAAGCAGGGAAAACACAATCACACGAACGTACACGTGACGAAAGGGGAAGAGAATTAAGCGTTGACACAACTATAGAACCGCAAGCACTATTGAAGTCATCATCTCACGTGCAAGACGGTTCCAGCTTTCGCTTTCTGAAACACCCGACAATCTTAGGATCTCTTTAAAAATGCTACAAATGTGTTCTGATCACAAGCTTATCATTGCTGTTTTGGTAAGTTAATGAGTTAATGTTTTTTTAATAATTGATGGACTAATATTCTTATTGCCCTGTCTGTTAATTCAATTTTAACATACCTTGTTCTAATATTTAATTTTTATTTTATTTTTTTAATTGAAACACTAAACAGACAATACCAGAATATATTATTTTAACTTAAAGCCGATTCGTTGAATTTTTGCTTTTCTTTTTTTCTTTTTTTTTAAAGTGACTAGTAATTAATCAATTGTTTTGGTTGCTGTTATGTTAGGTCGTGATTTTGGTGAAGGAAGTGGCGCCAGCTACCATGGATGAACTCATTGCTGGAGCGGCGGAGTCGAAGGAAGGCTTCGACCTGGCTGATATAGACGCAAAGACCGTATGGCAAGAGTTGGACATGGTGCTGACGCTAGAGCAGTACAGAGCCTTACAGGTGGGTTAGATTATAGGACTGGTTATTTTTATAACACTGGTTACATTGTAACACTGATAATGTTATAATAACGGTTATATTATACCACTGGTAATATTGAAGCACTGGTAATATTTTGACACTGGTAATACTATAACACTGTTTAAATTTTAACACTGTTTATTTTATAACACTGGTTATTTTATAACACTGGTTATTTTATAACACTGGTTATTTTATAATACTGGTTATTTTATAACACTGGTTACGTGATGAAATTTTGACATGAAATTAAGAAGTCAGTGATAATGAAGAAATTAGATTGTGAATATGGACGATTTGTAAACAAGATTTTCATTATGAAACATGTCTGACACCTAGATGGATTTAATTGAATCATTTTGATTTGGCAGAATTGAAATGTTCCCCCCCCCCCTAAAATATTTAGGCTTTACACCATTCTAAGGCTGGTAGACTTCGATTAGAACTGCTTTACGTATGTGTATAAAATCTTATTTTATATCTCCCAGGACCTAAAACAAGGCGCAGCTTCTGATTCGTCAAGACATAAGCGTAAAGCCTTGTTGGCCGAGTCGTATCGCTGGACAAACAAAGTGATCCCATACAAGATAGTCCCTAATGTTTTCAATCCCAACGACATGAGAGAAATAAGACGAGCGATTGACGAATGGCAGAATTATACATGTATTAATTTCAAAGAGGCCACACGCAGCGATAGAAACTTCGTCAGTATTGACAACGGAAATGGGTGCTACTCTAACGTAGGTATGATCGGGGGTCCTCAAACCCTGGGCCTCGCTGGGGGCTGTCGTTTCAAAGGAATCATTGTCCACGAGCTGGGGCATGCTGTCGGGTTTCACCACGAGCAGAACCGCCCTGACCGCGATGATCACGTGACCATCATCAGGCAAAACATCCCGAATAATTTGTTCTACAACTTCCAAAAATATCCCTGGACGGCAGTCACCACTTTAGAAGTCCCGTACGACTACAAGAGCGTCATGCATTACGGGGGCACCGCTTTCACTATCAATGGTCAGGCTACCATTAAAACAAATGACCCTGCTTACCAAAACGTGATCGGAAACAGAGTGGGCCTTAGCTTTTTTGACATCAAACTGGCCAATCTCATGTATAAATGTAACTCGGGCTGTCCAGTCAACAAGGTGTGCCCCAGCCCTGGGTTCGTCGGGAAAGATTGCAACTGCTGGTGCCCGGGCTCCCCCGTCAAACTTTGCGGTAATGACGTCATGGTTCCCGCCACCACGATCACCCCGTCCACCGTCAGAACGACCCCCAGATCCACCTGCGCCGACCTGAATAGGTCCTGCCCTGCTTGGGCGAAGGCGGGCTACTGTCTGCAGAACACGTACGTGAAGACCTACTGCAAGAAGTCTTGCGGGACGTGCGGGTCGGCGCCCTCGGGCACCGTGACGAAGTGCGCGGACTTGAACACGCGATGCGTGGAGTGGAGAAACGAAGGCTACTGCAAGGGTCCCTATGAGGTGTTCATGAACACGAACTGCGCCAAGGCATGCAGGACGTGCGCCAAGTCTCATCGCGACAACACCGGCTCTACGTCACTGCAGGTAGAAACCGGGGGGGAAGGAAACGGGGTGCTGGGGCTGTGCGGCAGTGTTGTGATTGTTATGTTGACCACAATTATCACAGTGTTGTGAATCTGATGAAAGTGGTTTGATTGATTGGCGTCAAACAAAACCAAAAAAAAAAAAGAAGAAAAAAAGAAGAATAAATATTGCAATTTATAAAAAAAATTATATTAATGCTCTCAATGAAGATTTTTTTTTTTTTTTAATGTGACAAAATTATTGTTAAATTAAGCAGTATTTTGTAAAATGTATAGAAATATTGTGTAAGAATAGCAACTAAGTATGCGTTGCTTATAGAAATCATGTGTAAGAATAGCAACTAATTATGTGATGTCTGGAAATAATGTCTACAAATAGCAACTAATTATGTGATGTCTGGAAATAATGTGTACAAATAGCAACTAATTATGTGATTCTATTGAAATAATGGGGACGAATAGAAACTAATTGTGTGATGTTCTTGAAATAATGTGTACAAATAGCAACTAATTATGTGATGTATATAGAAAAAATGGGTACTAATTGCAACTAAATATGTGATGTTTATTGAGCTAATATCACTGAGTTGAAGAAAACCATATATATATTTTTTTTTTTAAATGGCTGTTTGTGTTTTGATAAGTTCAAATCATATATGTTAAGAAAATGGATGACTGGGTGTGAAAGGGGAGAGAACAAGACTAATTCACCTTTTAGATATTTTTGAGTGAACTGTTTAAGACTGTAAGAGTTGGGTGTCCTTCTGTTTGATGTAGTTATTTACTCATGGCTTGGTAAATTGTGAAGATTTAAATAGATTAATGAAAAATGGTCATGTGATTTTTTTTGCAACAATGACAATGTTTATTTATTTTTTATTTTTTTTATTGTATATAAAATATGTGGATAGATATTATAAATTGAATGATAACCAAAAACTAAATTTGTAGAAATAAATGGAATAAATATTATTTTGCCTACAATTACTGTTTTTTTTTGTTATTTTTTTTGTTGCTTGATTTGAATATGTAAATATCCATAAATATGAAAGTAAAGTACTCCTACTGACTTACTGATCACGAGATCTGAGGAACAGCAAGTCCTATGAAGTTGATTTTTTCAAAGGAGACTCGTCGTATCGTTCATACGGGTGTGAGACATTTTTTTTTTTAATTTTTACTTTTACCTTTTTTTTTGGCCTTTAAGGGGGTTGGGGGGTATTTTTTCAAAGGAGACTCGTCGTATCGTTCATACGGGTGTGAGACATTTTTTTTTTAATTTTTACTTTTACCTTTTTTTTTGGCCTTTAAGGGGGTTGGGGGGTGGGGGTGGGGGTGAGTGGGGAGTGGGGGGGGGTGTCAATTTTTAGGTAGCCTCAAATGACCAATGTCCGCACCATGGATCCGTTATGTTTGTGTTGTTTTTTTTTATTTTTTGGTTAATGCTTTGGAATGTTGGCTTTCTTTAATGAACGTTTTATGGTGTCGAGATTAAATGAGAAGATTTTGTCGCTATAACTTCGGTGATGACGTTTTCAAAGTTTGTGCTTTTAGAAATCTATACATAAAAGCGAAATGTAACTCACAAACTAAATGTAAATGATCACCAGATCTGAAGAATAATCAATCCTATGAATTTGATTTTGTCCATGGTGAGTCCTCTTACACTGACATGTGTTGTTTGTATTTAAATTCAACTTATAGCTGGTCTAAAATGACCAAAATCCGATATAAATAGAAGTGCTTTCTTCCGTAATATATACGTTTTTTTTTACGTTTTACTTTGTAATCATATTTTTAAGTATTTGGAAATGCCTTTAAACATGCGTTCCTTTATTTTTGGAATGGTGCGCATGCAAAAAGAATATTTTACTTAAGTTCATAAACCACCTATCTAAGGTTAAAAATAGCCAATTAATGTAAAGCACTTCTGAATAAATTTGGATTATTCTGTTGAATTCTCTAAAAAATGTTTAAGCAATTTTCTAATGTCCAACCCGCTTTTGTGCAGCTGAATTGTTAAATTAATTTTTTTTTTTTTAATTTACTTGCGATATTAAAAAAAAAAAGAATCTCATTTAGCGAAATTATCGGCGAATCATTTTTCGTGATGCCAGTGGCATCATCTTCCAGTTATCTTCCCATTGAAAAACAGGAAAAAACGGATTTTGGGAGTTTGTTGGTGGGGCTGAAAATGTGAAAGAATGTGTTGTCTCTGGCACAGTCTGTGTGTCAAGTTTCAGCTCGATAGGTTGACGGGAAGTGGGTCAGCTAGCCGTCCAACGATGTTGCCACTCAGCCAGAAACACATGAACAAAAGCGAAGTTGTTATAAAAGATTTAACTATAGGATACTAACAAATGAGCGACATCTCCCTATGGCTTGACCAGTTGGTTAGAAAGTTTCTTGTGTTTTTATTTCAATGCTTTTTCGTTTGCGTGTTTTAAAAAGAACAGGGATGATTGGAGTCAGTGGCGTAATAATGGAGGTGCGGAGGTGACGTTCCACCCCTGGCAGCACCTTTTCATTTTAGGGAAAGGGGGGGGGGGGATTTTTGCCAACTCCAGTGTTTTTTTTGTATTGAGCGATACACACCCCCCCCCCCCCCCCATTCCTTTTTGGACTGCCCTAATCCTAGCTTCGCCACTTATTGTGATGACAACTTGAGTGGGTTGACAGACCCTTTTAAACGTCAAGTGTGAAAAGTTCAAAGTGGCAACTGACTTAAGCGTGGCTTTTTCTTTCCCCAATTATGAAATGTAATGTATGCAATAAATTTAACTTTGATTCTTGTCTGTCGGTATGTTCTTTTCAAATTATTTCTTGAAAAATGAGAAAATAAAAAACGTTTCTTTGCTAATCACATTTCAAAAACATTTGATTAAGATTTTTTTTTTTTAAATTGTGAATGTAAGTGTTTTGCATTTTTAAAGGTGCTGAGCTTCCTGTTATACGTGAATGAAGTAATAATGGCATACCATTAATTCAGATGATGGAGAATTACGTGCAGAGTTGTACGCCGAAGGAAAGAAAGAAAGAAAAAGAATAAGGACGATGGGTTTGGCTCTGCTCCCTTGCAGGTTACTAAACGAATGGAGCATTTCAATCGGCGTGATGATTGACAGGATGCTTGTTTGAATAAAAACTAAATCAAAAGAATTTAATTGTTATTTAAGATTGCTTTCCACCAACCTCACCCCCCCAAAGAACTGGATGCGACCAGGCGATGCACCAATCCCTACCCCCCTCCCCTTATCTGATGTGTGCACGGTCCGTTATATGTTAGCACCAATCAACCACAACACCCTGAACCTCAGTCTAACCCTAACCCAAACCCTAACCCAAACCCTAACCCTAACCCAAACCCTAACCCTAACCCCGTAGTGAAACACCGAAGGCATTTTTTCTATATCTAAATATATTTATAAGCTTGAGACATTAGTCTCAATACCCAAAATATCTATGATTCCCTCCATTTAATGCTTTCAGTTTAAGCGACTGAAGATTCCTGTCAACGTCCGCGTTTGCCATGACAGTAAACACAGCTCAGGGGTCAAAGGTCAAGGGTTGAATTTTAATTGGCTGGAGTGGATTTAACGAATGACTCAGCTGAAGCACAATTTTGTTGTTTTTTTTTTTTTTTATAAACAGTAAATATGATGGATATATTTATTTGACGATTTTCAGAACTAAGGACGGTCATGAAGAAAACTTACCCCACGTTTAATCTTTAAATGTCAAGTTGATCACAGAATGTGAAATGTGTTGTTAAATTTTAATTGGCTGTAGTGTATTTAACGAATGACTCAGCTGAAGCACAATTTTGTTGTTTTTTTTTTTTTTTATAAACAGTAAATATGATGGATATATTCAGTTGACGATCTTCAGAACTAAGGACGTGCATGAAGAAAACTTACCCAACGTTTAATCTTGAAAGGTCAAGTTGATCACAGAATGTGAAATGTGTTGCCATCACCTCAAACATAATCCCTCATTTTTACAAGTATTTTTTGTTTTTTTTTGTTTTTGGAAACGGTGTTATAAAAAAGTGTTAACTTGGCCTAACCTCTTTACGGTCGTTAAGTCCGGATCTGTCGGGCATCTTCAAAAGTAAATGGCGACTACAGGGCCATACATACAACAGCAATGGAAGAGAACAATGTTCCGGAAAGACAGAAATTGAATGTTGTGACTCATGCGGACGTAAGACGAAATGATTCCAGATGGGTTTAAATATAGGACAGTTCTATCGGACCCTTTTTTTTCCGTATTCTTCTTAACAGGTGTTCAATCACATATCGGGTGGTAAATCCATTTTTATAATTTAGTCCGCTGAAGGAAGAGAGTGGGGGGGGGGGCTATTGACGTAATGGCGATTTTTTATTCCTTACAATGAGTGTCAGTTTGAAAAAAACGTATAAATTATATATTTAAGTTATGAATTCCTCACGACACTACCTCCCGTTTTCAGACTACACTGCTTGCTACGTCCAGTCTCTCGTCCACGTTCACTCCCCCTACCCTAAAAAGGAGCAGCGAGAACTAACTCCACAATCTGATCTTGCACAATCCCCCTTAGCAATCACATCTCCCCTCAGCAATCACATCTCCCCTCAGCAATCACATCTCCCCTCAGCAATCACATCTCCACTCAGCAATCACATCTCCACTCAGCAATCACATCTCCCCTCAGCAATCACATCTCCCCTCAGCAATCACATCTCCTCTTAGCAATCAAATCTCCCCTCAGCAATCACATCTCCCTCCGCAATCACATCTCCCCTCAGCTATCACATCTCCTCTCAGCAATCACATCTCCCCTCAGCAATCACGTCTCCCTCCGCAATCACATCTCCCCTCAGCAATCACATCTCCCCTCAGCAATCACATCTCCCCTCAGCAATCACATCTCCCCTCAGCAATCACATCTCCCCTCAGCAATCACATCTCACCTCAGCAATCACATCTCCCCTCAGCAATTACATCTCCCTTCAGAAAAAAAAACGCAACTTCTCACGCCCCAAAGCCTTTCATACCAAATATTCACGCTTCTAAATATCATTCATAAAAAATGGATTAGTTCTAAAATGCTACGAACTTAACAGAGGCCTAAAAAAATGGCCTTACCTCTTAAAGAGTAGTAGCGTTCAAAATATAATTTCCAATAACTACGCTAAATGATATATAACATATATTTTTTTAATAACGCGACTGCGTTTGGTGCGTCAAATTTTCCTTTCGGAAATGAAATCGTCTCAATTTAAGTATTGTGTATAAAATATTCGGTTTAAAAGTGGTTGGGACATGAGAATATTAATATAGTTCATGGGCGTGAAATAAAGAGTGTGCAGTGACGTATGATGGGGGAAGGGCTGTAGCAAATATTGGGATTCTCTTAAATGTGCGTTACTTGAGTTCACGGTTTTGTCAAGTAACTTTACTAGATGGGAAGTTCACGCATTACTGTCACCAATGTTTGGCGGGCTCTATCTAGTCTGAAAAAAATTCCCGTGCTCTAAAAAAAATAAAACAAAAAGAATTGTAACTAAGAATATTTCTCTACCCTCCTCCGCTAATTGCATGTGATTTAAGACGGTCCACTCTTGGGGCGTACCAAATGTTTGCAAGGCTGTGTCAACTGGGTGATCACAGGTTTAATTCCCCCATCGATACCGCCTCTCCCCCCAAAGAAAAAAAGGTGGTGGGGGGGGGAGGAAAGCCTTGAACGGAATTGTACTCCATTTGCCCCTAAGGTAGAAAGAATTGCAGTGCCTGTTTTAACAAAGAGATTCTGCATTTTCACCATTAAACTTAAAATAGATTTTTTTCTGTGTTGAACAAATTGGAAAATTTAAGAGTGTGAAATTTTAAAATGTTTCCTTTATTAAAATGCCTACCCCCCTTCACCTTCTTTAAAACGGAAAATAATATCCGATCACGGATACATACCCCCCCCCCCCAATCAGATAATCTTCCCCACCCCTCCCCGCTTACCCAAGTACAGCATGCGCGCCATGTTAGACAACAATCGCGGGAATAAGAGTTGTATGGAAAATTATTCGTTTCAAAACAAAATTTATTCTAGATAAGGTCTGGACCACACAACTGTCTGCCCATGAACGGTACCGATGGCGAATCACTGAAAAAATGTCTTTACATCGATCCTCTCTGCAAGACACAGCTAAGTACCCTGCCCTTACCAACCTGCCCTTACCAACGTCAACAATACTTTTTTTTCATATCATTTTACTGAATGATTACATTAAAAATGAAGTGTAGCGTAAAAAATGGGGGGAGGGCAGACATCAGCTTACGTTTAAGTGAGTACATTCATGACTCATTCACGGGATAAACTTGAATGAGTCAGCGTCTCCCATTCATTGACGTCATAGCACCACGGCATTTCAACACACGCTTTATCCGATGTGGACGCCATACAGGATTTGAAGAGAACTCATTGAGAATGTGTTCGGTTAATAACTTAGTCCGTCAATGTGTTGTTACATACAGATGGGGATGAGCGGCATATGTTATTTTCTATTTTTCGATTGTATCTAGCTGTTTATTTTCAAAGGTCCTGACGACCCCTTCCTCGTTTTTTTGGCCACAAAATCCCACTGGGAAAAAACATGTCCGCTAGCAGTTCTAGCAGGGACGTAGCTAGGGCAAGTGCAGCCCACGGTGGGTCAAGTTTGTTGTCACCCCAATCCTCTCCCTTTCCCCCACAAAATAACTTATACAACTTGTTATATTGGTCTAGCGGACTGGACCGTCCCAATAGCCAGCTAGGTGAAACTGCGCGCATTCGCAGAGAGACAGTGTGTGTGTTATTGTACAGAGTGTTCCGGACGCAAGTCAACCTGATCTAGAACTTGTATTTATGTATAAATATGTTTATGTTTAATGTTTGAAATAAAAAAAACATAGAAAACATAACAAATGATGGGCAGTATCAACATAACAACACAGAATGATTGTCAGTATTAACTCAATACAAAATTAATAAGTCTCAGTACAACCCAAAATCGCCTAGTGTTAGACTGATACTTCACGTGTTTGAAGAGGTATACACACAATGGCGGAGTCAAATCTGACCCAAATGGACATCATTCAAAGGCGGATTCAGCAGAATGAGTTACTGTTAAAACTAGCAACGGGACATACGGCTAGTAATATGAAATTCACAAGTTTCAATAGTAATGAGGAAACAATCACGGACTACCACGCTAAATATGTGACCTTTGTGTTGGCAAATGATGTGCCAAAGGAAAAGCTGGCACACATGTTCTTAACCAGGCAAACGCGAGCACTGCATAAAATGTTATCAACGCTAGAACAACAAAGGGAACCACCACAAAACTGAAATGATTTAACCATGGAAGAAATATGTGGGATAATGATGGATCAGTTTGATCCGACCAAATTTATTGTGATCAGGGAAAGATTCAAATTTTGGTCTGATTTAAGTAGGAAAGCAGGGGAGGCAATCAAAGAATTATCAGCTAGAATAAGACAGGATGCAGCCACTTGTGAGTTTGGTAATGTCAAAAATCCTCTAGATGAAGCTTTACGAACAAGATTCATGTGCTCTGTAAAGAACGAGGCTGTATTGAAAATTTTGTTTAGGATGAAGGACACTGAATCGTCATTTAACAAGGAAGTAGAAATAGCTGTTGAAACAGAGGGAGGAAGCGAAATGTGCCAAAGAAACAGTCCATGATAAAATTCATATTAAAAAAATTCAGACAAAAAGAAATCAGCAACATCAGACAGCAGAGACATTTTCTCCATCTTAAAGACAAGATTTTCCGATTGGAACGTGTGGCAGGTGTGGAGTAAGAGGCCATAAAGGAAATGTCTGCAGACACAAAGACATGATCTGCCGCTTTTGCAACAAGAGAGGGCATCTAGAAAGATGGTGTCTTAATAAGAAAGAAAATGCTCAAAAACAGAAACCAATTCATCTCAAAAGAATAAGAAGGAAAAACCAAATCAAAACTATCCCACCCTTTATTGAACAAATAATGTTAGATGGAAAGAGGTTTGCATTCGAAATTGACACTGGAGCCGGAGAAAATTTTATGTCTGAATCTGTTTGGCGAAAGCTGGGACAACCCACATTGAGCCCAGTAGCGGTCAAGTACGAGTCAGCATCTGGTGACCTACTTAATGTTTTTGGGAAGTGTGCAGATAAAGGCTGAGGCAGGGGAAATAACTACAAATCTGTCATTTGTAGTAATTAAAAACCATAACTTAAATTTGTTGGGAAGAACTGCAATAAAGAACCCCAGGATTTCAATAGACACACTGTTTCAAACAAGGACAAATCACATTGCTAATCAAAACTCATTGATTAAAGCTCGTGAACAAATCCGTAAATCAACTGAACATTGCAATGCGGATTCTCTTAGTCGTCTACCCTCAGGGCCGGATGACATTTTTGATGATCAAGAAAGTGAAGCAGACATGGATTCTGTATGTATGATCAAACAAATCAGTTTACAGATCAGACCAACAGAAGCAGGAGTCCTTGCTTAAGAGTCACTTAAAGGTTCTACTGTGTCTACAGTAATGAGATATTGTCAAGAGGGCTGGCCGTGCTCAACAAACAAAGAGCACTTGAAAAAGGATGCAGCTAATATAGCAGCTTTTAAAATAATTCAAGAGTCACTCACTCCCCGTGGAGTCGACTTGTTTATTTTATGGTTCAAGAAGTGTGGTACCAAAAATACTACAATGTCAGGTTCTCCAAATCCTGCATACAGGACATTTTGGAATCGAGCGGATGAAATAGTTAGCAAGATCATCTGTATATTGGTCCAGACTTGATGCTCAAATCATGGAGATAGGTCGAACATGCCAAGCATGTGCAGAACACGCCAGAGACCATAACAAAGCAAGTATCCACCCATGGATGTTGCCATAAAAATCATGGAGTCGAGTGCATATCGACAATACCATTAACTTTAAGGGAACACATTGGTTGGTGATGATAGATGCTGATTCAAAGTATCCGTGTATCCACAGGACAACATCTACATCGACCAAAGCCATTATTCATCTTCTGGAGGAAGATTTTGCTCATTTCGGCTATCCACACACTATTTTACTAGCTTCATCTCGGAAGAATTTCAGCATTGGTGTAAAGAGAGGGGTATAGTATATCTCTCAGGCGCTCCCTATCATCCTGCTACGAATGGAGCGGCCAAACGAATGATTCAAAGCTTCAAAAGTTCACTAAAGAAATCCTCATTACCTTTACCTTTAAAAGAATCTCTACAAGACCTTTTCTGCGTCAGTATCGTAGGACACCATTAGCTAGTGGATTATCACCTAGCCAACTGTTGAACAATCGGCAAATAAGAACATTTATTGATACTCTAGTTCCCTCTCCTGGTCATGGAGCACAGGAATAAAATATAAAAGAAATAACCGTCCGCAATGGGACAGATAGAAGTGTTAGTCAATCATTTAACCGGGGAGATCCATGTTACGTCAGAAAATATGGAACAACAACAGACTCTAAACCGCGATTGGCTCCCGGTACAATCATCCAAGTTTTGTGTCCACGTCTTGTCAAGGTAAAGATTTATCAGAATGGTCCCATATGGAAGAGACATTTATACCAACTTCACCCCAGGTACGGAGCAGAAGAAGATTCAGAAACAGGTTTGGATATAATGACAGGAAGTCTTTATCCAACAGCTCAGGAAGCCCTGAGTCATCAACCGTCTAAAACACATCCAGCAACTACAAGTCCACCTAAGAAGAAGATTAACCCTCGACATCCAGGACCTTCAGACTATGTCATAGCCAGACGATTTCAAAGACAACGTCGAGCACCTTTGTTACAGGACTTGTAATTGTTCGGTGAGGTGTTATGGTAGTTTATCGGACTGGACCGTCCTGATAGCCAGCTAGGTGAAACAGCGCACATGCGCAGAGAGTCTGTTGTCAGTGTGTGTGTTATTGTACAGAGTGTTCCGGACCCAAGTCAAACTGATCTAGAACTTGTATTTATATAAATATATGTTTATGTTTATTGTTTTAAATAAAACATTGAAAACATAACACAACTAGAAGAGCGCTGAAACTAGAAGAACACTACAGCTCAAAGAACAATACAACTAGAAGAACACTACTACAAGAAGAGAACTACAACTAGAAGAGCAATACTACAAGAACTCTAAGAACACTACAACTAGAAGAGCATTGAAACTAAAAGAACACCACAGCTAGAAGAACACTCTCACAAGAAGAACTCTTCTACAAGAAGAACACTACAGATAGAAGAACACTACTACTAGAAGAGCTCTTGTACAAGAAGAACACTACAGCTTGAAGAAAACTACTACAAAAAGAAATGTTGTACATGAAGAATACTACAGCTAGAAAAACACTACAACTAGAAGAACACTTCAGAAAAAAAAACCACTACATCTGGAATAGCACTACAGCTAGAAGACCACTACAACTAGAAAAACACTACCGCTAAAAGAATACTGCAAATGGAATAACATTAAAACAAAATGAACATTAAAACTCGAAGAATACTACAGCTAGAAGAACACTACAAATAGAATAACACCACAACTAGTAGAACACTACCTCTTGAAGAAAACTACAGTGCGAAGAACAATACAACCAAAAGAACACTACAACTAGAAGAGAACTACACCAAAAAAACACTAAGACTAGCAGAACACTACAAATAGAAGAGAACTACAATTAGAAGAACATGACGACTAAAAGAGCACTACAGCAAGAAGGACAATCAGGTTTTTTTTCAGGCATCTCTCCGTGGGAAAGGGCACTGCCCCCCCCCCCTTTTACGAGGAAAGTCAAGTAGGGAAATGAAAAACCCCCCCCCCCCCCCACAGCGAAAAGGGTAATAACAATTGAAAAAGTATATAATATTATTTTTTAATTTAAAAAAACACACTTAATTATCATTTTTTAAACAGTTTTAAAAAGAATAATATCTAGTTCCTTTATCCGATTACAAATAGTGGAATCTATTCAATATCGCTGCAATCGATATATTTGATTATAACACCTTATATTCAAGTATAATCTTGGTAAAGACTTAAAGTATTCCATTATAAATATGGAACTGGTCGCTCCAGATTTTAAGCGGAAACCGTTCTTCTCGGGCAACAAAAACGCTAGTCTGTGCTCTCGTTCTCTCTCGTCTTGACTATTGTAACTCTCTTCTGTCAGGATCAGCACAAACATAATATACAATTCAAAACTCAGATGCTAGGTTAGTTCTAAAGGCCAAGAAACATGATCCCTTCACTCCACCGCTTCACTCACTTCATTTGCTCCCTATACAGGCCCGTATTGATAACACGCTGTCTGTTTTCTGTCAAAAAATTTCTCTAGTTCCTGCCAATGTTCCCTCTAAAGTTTGTTGGTTAGTGTGCAAAATCATACAGTTGTGTGCAAAGTTTTACAGCATAAACTTTTTGTGTGCAAAATTTTACAGTGTACAAACACAAACACACACTTACATGGAAATTAACTGCGCGGATACTCAAAACTGCTGCGCGGCGCCTGTGAGATAGCTGCGTGGCCGACCAGCCACGCAGCTTAAAGGGAACATTGCCTCTCACGTGACTTTTTATCCACTTTAAACATATCTTATTACACCATTTATCTACTCTGCGCTTAAGAAATCTTAATATTATGAAAAATATTTTCCATTCATTAATAAACAATGACAATTGAGCAATTAAAAAAAACATCACTTGCATTGTTTAATTCAGCTTATAACCTAATTTTAACTTAATAATTTTATCACGTGTTCCCGGAATGAGAGTTTCTTAAATACGATTTTTCCGGAGTATACAAAACCCTGGTAAATGGGAAACCCAAGTTAGTAAGTTAGCAGCCCTTCGTCATGCCATTTTTCGATACCAAGAGTAATCGCCATGGGTTCTAGAGTATTGCCATGTTCCGATACCACACGAGTAATCGCCAGGGCTTCTAGAGTATTGCCATGTTCCGATAACAAAAGAGTAATCGCCAGGGCTTCTAGAGTATTGCCATGTTCCGATACCACAAGAGTAATCGACTAGGCTTCTAGAGTATTGCAGTGTTCCGATAACATAAGAGTAATCGCCAGGGCGTCTAGAGTATTGCCATGTTCCGATAACACAACAGTAATCGCAAGGGCTTCTAGAGTATTGCCATGGTCCGATACCACAAGTGTAATCGCCAGGGCTTCTAGAGTATTGCCATGTTCCGATACCACAAGAGTAATCGACAGGGCTTCTGGAGCATTGCCATGGTTCGATACAGCGAGCAATCAATGGTACTAGTCTTTTAATCTCAAGTTTATAGTTCAAGAAATGCCAATCATCTTTTCAAGATGGTACTCAACTCTTTCAACGATACTCAATAATCTAAAGTTCAAGTTAGCCAGACACAATAGAATCGCGAAATAAATACTCGTACACTAGTTCTTTGTGAGTCAAGTTTTTAAAAATAATCTTATTGACATCTCGTTGATAGTGACGCAGCCAGAACGACATAGAATGAAAAAAAAATTGATTTTATTTTAAATAGTCGGCTGAGAAGCAATGGTCTATGACAGTGCTCAGCTAACTCAGTCAAAAGAGCCCCAAAAAAATCAGCGGCAGAAAGATTAATTTTTTTTTAAAGAGGCACAAAGGGGTGGGTTCATTGATAGTTGGACAGTTGTTGAAAGGGGGGGGGGAGGGGAGGAATTGCTTCAAAATGTTTGACATAATTAATGGACGCCCCCGTTACAACCATTTAGTACATTCAATTACCTTCCATTTGTTACCGAATTTTGTTTTACAAACCCAACAATTATATTTTATTATTTTTTTTAAAAATAAACCCAACCTCTCACTCTTGAATCCCGGGTCCGAATAGCCGCAGCCTTTGATTTATTCCAGTCTGATATGATTGGCTGAATGTCAACATACACAACTCTATTCTGATTTGATTGGCTGAATGGAGAAGTTGACGTCGTTACGGACCACTGGCATATATTTCAAGTCATAACTAGAGCTAAAATGCTCGTTTTCTTACAATTTTAATAATCATTAGAATCTATATCTATAATTCGCCAGCAAAGGTAAAACACCACCACCACGCAGGCTATATATAGATACGTCAGAGTGGTGTTAAATAATGAGTTCACTAGCGCTCAAAATATAATTCCGATAACTACACTCAATGATATATATATATGTTTATATTTATTTATAAGAATGAGCTAGGGTGACATAACGCTTAAAGGGTGATATGATTTAAGTACGCTCGGATTCCTAAAAATAATCATAGTTATTTTATATTATTTTACGGAAATGCGCAAAAAATATTTTAAATCCGCTTATGTTTTAGAAAACGTTCAAGTATAATTATTATAAATTACAAATATATTTAAATTATCAACTAAGGAACTATTTGAAGCATTTTATGTGTTTAAATGTTATGAAAAAAAAATTAAAAATCTTGATCAAAGAATTACACCGTAATCACATTTATTGGGAAAACCCAAGCATCAGTCGTTTTTCGTGCGTCTTTTAGTGCGTGGTTAACATTGCGAACGAAAATTTTTAATTAATTTGTTCTAAATAATCAAGCAAATGACGTCATAGCGCGAATAGCTTATTTCTCCAAAACACTTAGGTTTCTTTAAATTTAATAACCGCGCGTGACAAAACTGGTTATTTCCCTTCTTAAAAGTAAAATTAATAAATGCAATTGATTGCTTTTTAAATTGTTAGTAAAACACACACACATTTCTGCTGTGTATATTAACATTAAAAAGTTTTGCCTTTTTTTATTCCAAAAACATACATTTATTAAAATTATAACATAATAAAAACTAACCTTTAAATATAATTTTTATAAGAAAATGCGGTTTAAATCAAACAGTGCAGTGCATACAGCATTGACTAAGGAACTTATAACTAAAACAAAAAAGAACGAACCATATGTAGTGTAAATTATTTTAGTTTGGGTATGGAAGGGACTGCATTAACTAAAAATGTTGTCCCGGCGTACAGCTGCATAAATGGCTCAGCATCGGAATATCTCAAGGAACTGATTTATAAACATGTACTTCTGAAGAGCCTGCGGTCTTCAACACAGTACTTACTGAGTGTTCCCAGAGTGGATGAACACAGAAACAAGTCTTACGGAGTGCGCTCTTTTGAGGCGATAGCGCCAAAATTATGGAACAGTTTGCCTCAATGTTTGAGGGGAATTGTAAATGATAAAACATCATTTAAGAAACAATTTAAAACTTTTTTGTTTCAATAGATTTCGGACGACCAGTGAGCAAGCTAAAGTGGCATGGATACTTGCACGATAAAAATATCAAATCAAACCAAACAATCCGGTAGAAGATGTTTCTAAATTTATTTAAATCTGGGTAGGGGAGGGGTTGGTTACTTTGGCACAGGCAGCACAAGATACGTCTCAAAATAAAGGAATGAATTTGATAAATAATTAACCTTTTTGGGAACATACATTTCAGAGGTAGGAAATAAGATGTGTACATTTTCACGTGGATGACAATAGATTTAAATCCTATGGTATTACATTTGGGCAAAAAGAGATGTTACATTCTCTTTTTACAAATATGTTTATGTTCATTTTGCTCAAAGCAGAACAACATACGTCTGAAAATAAATGAATGGTTTGATAAATAATTAATTTTCATGGGTAAATACATGTCGGAGATAGGAAATAAGATGTATACATTTTCACGTGGATGACAACATAGTACTCATATGGTATTATATGTGTGAAAAAATAGAGTTACTCGCTCTTTTTACAAATATACGTATGTTTACGAATTAAGAAAATCAACGACGTTAACAAATCTTGGGTACATTTATATAAGTATAACCATGAATATCAAAACCCAATCATTTGACACACTTGAAAAATTAATTTTAAAAAATAGGGATGGGTTAATATTTACTTTCAAAAAATTAAAATACATTTTTGTTTAAACTTTGCAAAAAGTAAAGAGATTTGTATTTGATTAGATTAAACATTCAAATTTAAAAAAAAAAATAAGACTCGAATCTGTTATAGACGTGAAAAAAGGTTGCGCGATTTTTCTTTAGATTAAAGAATTCTTTGTTTTACGATTTTCTGACAATATATTTTTTTTTAAAGACAAAAAATGTGTTTAAATTTTTACTGAAGATATCAATACATATCGAATAAAATATTTTTATATCATATATAGAGTTTTTGGTGTAAATTTAAGGCAAGTTTTTTAAAACAATTTTTAGATAAAAAAAGTTGTAATTCAAGGGCACGAAAAGGGGTAAAGCTAAAGTATTTCTTTAACGTAGTAATTATCCCTCAATTAACGTCTTTAGTGACAAATGTGATATAATAAGTAATAATTTAGACTGTGTTATTTAAGGTCATGTGTAGAGGGGGAAAAAGTAGTTTAGGAGCGTGAAAGGGAGTAGGGTAGGCCTATAATATATAGCAGATAAATTCTTCTAAAAAAATAATGATGTTAGAAACGTAAATATCATTACATTTTTAAAGTTATGAACTTTGATGAGTTTTTGCAATAGCAGTTAGAAATTATCGCATAGGATCTACCATTATTAACCCGATAAAATCGGGTCATTTATTCTAGTTTTTAAAAACGCAACTGCGTTTGGTGCGTAATATTTTCCTTTCAGAAATGAAATCGTCTCAATTTAAGTATTGTGTGAAAAATATTCGGTATAAAAGTGGTTGGGACATGAGAATATTAATATAGTTCATGGGCGTGAAATAAAAAGTGTGCAGTGACGTAACATGGGGGGGAAGGGGTGATAGCAAATATTGGGAATCTTTTAAATGTGCGTTACTTGAGTTCATGTTTTCTCAAGTAACTTTACTAGATGGGAAGTTCACGCCGCCAATGTTTGGCGGGCTCTATCTAGTATTTATTATTTTTTAAAACAAAAACAAAAAAATGGGCCTGACAAAAAAGCCATACAACGAACTTTGCGCACACACATATAACAACACTGCTGATGTGCGCCCCTCCTGGGCTCATTAGGTCCAAACGACACGGTGGCCAACGAGGACATAAGTCACTATGCAATTCACCGAGGTGCGATCGTACGTGTGTGTCCGCCACCACCGGCCATGGAAAGGGGGACAGTGCTTTCGTCAAAAAAGTTTCATACTCGGGTCGAGGCGCAGAAGTGTGTGTGTGTGTGTCTGTGTGAGCCTGACCGCTGTTACAAAAAAAATATGACGTGTATCCGGTTAAAGAAGATCATCAAATACTTGAGGACTTCAGACTTTAACTTTACTGAATCTCATGAATCAGGTCATCAAATCGTTGAAAATTCAGACATTAACATAAATGAATTTCATGCATCAGATCATCAAATCGTCGAGTTTCAGCTCGATAAGTTGACGGAAAGTGGGTCGATGAGCCGTCCGAGGATATTGCCAGTCCACCACCCAGCCAGCCAACCACCCACGAACAAAAGCGAAGTTAATATAAAGGATTTAAAAGGGATTTGTATGATCACAAGCAGGTCAAGAGAGACACCTAAATTTTCACTAGCCTCTCTTATGTTACTCGCCAAAATAAATGAAGCATGGGGAAGAACTACATTCAGAAGCATACCAGAATGCACCTCTGCATTTTGAATTTATGAAACAGTTTATGTGGGGATGTTTTCTGAGCCCTCATCACCAAAGCCCACCTTCATTCTGTTCAGGAACTGCGACTGTGTACATCAAGTAAATGAGCTGCGTACATCAAGTAAATGAGCTGCGTACATCAAGTAAATGAGCTGCGTACATCAAGTAAATGAGCTGCGTACATCAAGTAAATGAGCTGCGTACATCAAGTAAATGAGCTGCGTACATCAAGTAAATGAGCTGCGTACATCAAGTAAATGAGCTGCGTACATCAAGTAAATGAGCTGCGTACATCAAGTAAATGAGCTGCGTACATCAAGTAAATGAGCTGCGTACATCAAGTAAATGAGCTGCGTACATCAAGTAAATGAGCTGCGTACATCAAGTAAATGAGCTGCGTACATCAAGTAAATGAGCTGCGTACATCAAGTAAATGAGCTGCGTACATCAAGTAAATGAGCTGCGTACATCAAGTAAATGAGCTGCGTACATCAAGTAAATGAGCTGCGTACATCAAGTAAATGAGCTGCGTACATCAAGTAAANCCCCACCCCCCGAAAAATCTGAAGTGCCCCCCCCCCAATTGTTCCCTCTAAGTAGTGTTGGTTCGTGTGAAAAATCATACAGTTGTGTGCAAAGTTTTACAGCGTCCATTTTTATGTGCAAAATTGTATAGCCCACAAAAGCAAACACACACTTACAAGGAAATTTTCTGCTCATATACTCAAAACCGCTGCGCGGCGTCTGTGAGATAAAGTGAACGTTGGTTCCTGCTCTTTCTATCTTACGGAACTTCTTACTGTTTTTTCACTCCTTCCGAACCTTCATTTCCTCCGCAGGCGCGTGCATTCTTTTTGTTCCCAGAGCGTGCACTAAAATATTTGGTGAACGATTTTTCTCTTTCTGCGCCCCCAAAACAATGGAATTCTCTTCCACTAGCCCGCAATATACCAACCATATTAATAGCCTTCAAAACTGCAATCAAACACATCCCATTTAATTCTACAGTCCCGAATAATTCCACCCAATTGTCGAAAAACGAAGCTGCTGGTTGCTGTCCATGGATTGACATGGAAAAGTTTTGAGATTTTTTGTGTGAATATTCATTTTTGTTGTTGCTATAAAGCTGTTTTTTTAATTAAATTAATGTATTTTATTTTTTATGTTATGATTATGCTATGAACTGGCCTCGCAGGCCGGATCAACCCACCGGCCGTAGTTTGGCTTATACCTGCTCTAGGTTTTACGAACAAATTTAATTTAAAATAAACTAAATCAGTTGCATTATATTTATGTAATACCACCTTAAGTATTAGAGAAAGAAAAATGCGAACTCAAACTCCATCTTTCTCCAAAGTTACTTTGCTGTTTTTGGATTATCCCTGTATTAGAATACGTGGACCTAGTTTAAATAATTGAAAAGAGAGTGCATATATATATATATATATATATATATATATATATATATATATATATATATATATATATATATATATATATATATATATATACAAATATACAAATATACAAATCAAACTTTCTAGAGATCATTATGCTTTCAGTATTCACATACCTTACTACTAGTACAGCTCTTGTATATACAAATCAAACTTTCTAGAGATTCTCATGCTAACAGTATTCACATACCGTACTTCTCGTATGTCAAGGGTATGAGAATCACTGTTGTTATGTGTAGATCACTGTTGTTATGTTTGGTAGGGATACGATGTCTTGTTTAGAGATTTCATGTGTAGCTGTATCTATTGTGTGGGAGTGTTGTGACGTATCTGTGTGAGGGGAAATGACCTGTTAGTTTTAGTTGTTGATAGAAGGATAGATGGCCGTTGTGTGATATTCAAGGCGTTGTTTGTTTCTGTGAGGATTCGACTGAATATATCGTTAAGTATAGCATTGATTAGTTACGAGTATTGTTGAAGTGTATTGATCCGTCAGGTTTTGACGAGGCACAATATAATTACAGCATTGAAATCATATCCATGTATTCAGTGTTTACTGTGTTGTCGGTTACACGGTTGTGTATCATAAAGTAAGAGACTAGTTTTTCCCACGGGTGAACATCTGGCTTCGAAGGGTGGATGAGCACTGGACACTAAGATCTACATTTAGTCATCGTACAGCTCTTGTCTATACAAATCAAACTTTCTAGAGATTCTCATGCTAAGAGTATTCACATTCCCTACTAAAAAAAAAAACACTTAAAAATAATACAATAGAGGGATGGGGCGACAATGTCCAAACCGACTCAAGAAAAAAAAATAAAAGAAAAAAATATGTTTTTGATTTTTGACTCATTTTTGTTTCTTGTTTTTTTATCTGCCGAAGAAAGATTTTTTTTTAAATTGTCATTTAATTCTCCTTTTTCCCCAAACCTAAATGTATCCTATTTAATAATTTATTAATGACTTGAAGACTTTCATTTCGGTAACTGTTTGTAGTCTCATACTCTGATCTGTGCTACCTATGTCGATATATGAGAACTGTTTGTAGTCTCATACTCTGATCTGTGCTACCCATGTCGATATATGAGAACTTTTTGTAGTCTTATACTCTGATATGTGCTACCTATGTCGATATATGAGAACTGTTTGTAGTCTCATACTCTGATCTGTGCTACCCATGTCGATATATGAGAACTGTTTGTAGTCTCATACTCTGATCTGTGTTATCTACATTGATATATGAGAACTGTTTGTAGTCTCATATGCTAATGTATGAGAACAGTTTGTTGTCTCATATGCTAATGTATGAGAACAGTTTGTTGTCTCATATGCTGATCTGTATTACCAATGTCGTTGTTAGAAAAAGAGTTTCTTCAATTTCGAATTGCAACTATTTTTTTTTTATTAATAACATTCCAAAGAAATCTGGGCTTGTGACCATGACTCATAGATGCTTATAATTTCTATGCTTATTAGATAACCCTTATTTGACCTGATCTTGCTGATGTCTCAAAGGCCGTACCGGCAATCACGATGAGCACCTGCGCCACTTGAAGTGGACTATATGTGTATTTAAATAGGGACGCAGCCAGTTAGCCAAGAGTAACTTAAGAGAAGCAGGAAAACAGCTCACGCGGACATACACGTGACGAAAAGGAAAGAGAAGAAAGCCTTGCCATTACGATAGAACAATAAACAATATTTAAATAGTCATCGCACGTGCAGGACGGTTCCAGCTTTTGCTGTCTGAAAATTCAGACTTGTGGAGGATCTGTTTAGAAATGCCACGACTGCGTTCTGATCACAGGCTTATTATTGCTGTCTTGGTAAGTTAATGTGATAAGTTTTTATTTAATAATTGATGGACTAATATTCTTAGTGTCCTTTCTGCTAATTCACGTTTAACATACCTTGTTCTAAAATTTAATTTTTATTTGATTTTTTTTTATTGAAACACTAAACAGACAACAGCAGAATATTTTATTTTAACTTCAAGCCCATTTGTATAATTTTGTTTTATTTAATTTTTAAAGTGACTAATAATTAATCAATTGTATTGGATGCTGTTATGTTAGGTCGTGATTTTGGTGAAGAAAGGTGCGCCAGTTACCTTGGATGAGCTGATCTCTGGAGCGTCGGATTGGAAGGACGGATTTCAAATGGATGACGGTGACGCAAATACCGTATTGCAAGAGTTGGACATGGTGCTGACAATGGAGCAGTACAGGGCCTTACAGGTGGGTAATAGCATAGGACTGGTCACTTGATGACACTGGTATATTAATAACACTGGTTACCCTATATAACTGGTAATGTTATAACACTGGTTATATTATAACACTGGTCATATTTAAAGCACTGGTAATATTTCGACACTAGCAATACTATAACACTCTTCAAATTGTAAAATTGATTTTTTTTTTATATCACTGGTTATTTTATAACACTGGTTACGTGATGAAATATTGACATGAAATTAAGAAGTCAGTGATAATGAAGAAACTATATTGTTAATATGGACGATTAGTAAAAAAAAAAATTCACAATGAAACAAATCTGACACCTAGATGGAATTCATGGAATCATTTTATCTGCCACAATTGAAATGTGTTTTTTCCCCATAAAACATTTAGGCCTTACACTATCCTAAAGCTGTTAGAATTCTATTATAATTGGCGTTCCTTTACACACGTGTGTAAAATACAATTTTATTTCTCCCAGGACTTAAAACAAGACGCAGCTTCTGGTTCATCAAGATATAAGCGTAAAGCTTTGTTAGCCGAGTCGTTTCGCTGGAAGAACAAAGTGATCCCATACAAGATAGTCGCTAATGTTTTCGATGCCAAGGACAGGGGAGAAATAAGACGCGCTATTGACGAATGGCAGAATTATACATGCATAACCTTCAGGGAGGCCACACGCAATGATAAAAACTTCGTCCGCATTGGCAACGGGCATGGGTGCTACTCTAACGTAGGTATGGTCGGGGGTCCTCAAGACCTGGGTCTCGCCGGGGGATGTCGTGTCAAAGGAATCATTGTCCACGAGCTGGGGCACGCTGTCGGGTTTCACCACGAGCAGAACCGCCCTGACCGTGACGACCACGTGACCATCATCAGGCAAAATATCCAGGAAAAATTGTACTACAACTTCCAAAAATATCCCTGGACCGGACTTACCACGTTAGAAGTCCCGTACGACTACAAGAGCGTGATGCATTACGGGGGTACCGCTTTCTCTATGAATGGTCAGGTTACTATTAAAACAAATGACCCTGCTTACCAAAACGTGATCGGAAGCAGAGTGGGCCTTAGCTTTTTTGACATCAAACTGGCCAATCTGATGTATAAATGTAACTCGGGCTGTCCAGTCAACAAAGTCTGCCCCCACCCTGGGTTCGTGGGAAAGGATTGCAAGTGTTGGTGCCCGGGGGACCCCATAAAACCATGCGAAAATGAAGGCGTTGTCTCTACCAAAAAACCATCCGCAAAATGCGAGGACTTAGGCCCACACTGCTCTGACTGGGCGAAGGCAGGTTACTGTCGGACGAGTACGGACACTAAAGAAAAATGCAAAAAATCATGCGGGGCTTGTACAGGGGACCCCGTGAATCCACGGGGACAAAACCCATCCGCCAAATGCCAGGACTTAGGCCCACACTGCTCTGACTGGGCGAAGGCAGGTTACTGTCGGACGAGTACGGACACTAAAGAAAAATGCAAAAAATCATGCGGGGCTTGTACAGGGGACCCCGTGAATCCACGGGGACANTTCTGTGTGTGATATTATTAGCTTTCTTGATTAGTCTATTCAATTGGTGTTTGATGTCAGACGATGAATTCCCGCACCCGACGGTAATAATGAAGTTTAGCAGTCTTCCAATTATTGCACTGTAGATTAAATTAAAATCTTGTTGAAGCCGAAATTATATATATATATATATATATATTTAAAGTAGCATGTTATATACGATTTCATCGTCGTTGTAAAAAATGTAATATTTCCCCATACTTAAAGTATGTTATTGTACACCCCAAACCTCCATTCACTGTTTTCGATTTTTTTTTATTTTGTTCCCGTGACGCCTCTGTTTACACATTTACACAGCTGACATAAAAAAACATTACGGGTTTTTGCTGAGCTGTCAAGGCGACACGATATGGTAGGTCAAGGTGCGTGGAAGCTTGAATCAAAAGACAAAACAAATGAAAATACGACAAGATATATAGTTAAAACACTCTGTTTGGTGTCGTAGTTTCATGTGTCCTGTCGGCTGAGGAAGGCTCTAGGCCGAAGCATTCACATCTCACTGTCCTGTCTATTGATTCAAGCTCCCACATACCTTATTCTACTATTTAGTTCACACAGATTAACGCAGTCCTTTAATTATTGTCTAGTCTGCAGTAACTTGATTTGATGTTTTGCCAAACTGTTAGATGATTTTTTCTGGTATTGTCCTGCTCGCCATTAACTTTGCACCAGCTTGAACAACCAAATTAAATATTTTATAGATTTATTTCTTCTTCTTTCAATTTAAAGCGGAGCTAGATATCACGTTATTAGCAGTGTTCAAAGTCTTCGTCTTTTCAATTCTTTTTAAACAAAGAAAAATGCATTCCATTTGTTGTGGTGCATTGACTTTTCTTTGTGCATTGGCATTGCTTTGTGCATTGACCTGGTTGTGGTGAATTGTCTTGGTTGTGGTGATTTGAGTTAGTTGTGGTGAATTTACTTTGCTTTGTGCATTGACATGGTTGTGGTGAATTCTCTTGGTTGAGATGATTTGACATTGGTTGTGGTGAATTTACTTTGCTTTGTGCATTGACCTGGTTGTGGTGAATTGTCTTGGTTGTGATGATTTGACATTGGTTGTGGTGAATTTAATTTGCTTTGTGCATTGACATGGTTGAGGTGAATTGTCTTGATTGTGATGATTTGACATTGGTTGTGGTGAATTTACTTTGCTTTGTGCATTGACATGGTTGTGGTGAATTCTCTTGGTTGAGATGATTTGACATTGGTTGTGGTGAATTTACTTTGCTTTGTGCATTGACCTGGTTGTGGTGAATTGTCTTGGTTGTGATGATTTGACATTGGTTGTGGTGAATTTAATTTGCTTTGTGCATTGACATGGTTGAGGTGAATTGTCTTGATTGTGATGATTTGACATTGGTTGTGGTGAATTTACTTTGCTTTGTGCATTGACATGGTTGTGGTGAATTCTCTTGGTTGAGATGATTTGACATTGGTTGTGGTGAATTTACTTTGCTTTGTGCATTGACCTGGTTGTGGTGAATTGTCTTGGTTGAGATGATTTGACATTGGTTGTGGTGAATTTACTTTGCTTTGTGCATTGACCTGGTTGTGGTGAATTCTCTTGGTTGAGATGATTTGACATTGGTTGTGGTGAATTTAATTTGCTTTGTGCATTGACCTGGTTGTGGTGAATTCTCTTGGTTGAGATGATTTGACATTGGTTGTGGTGAATTTACTTTGCTTTGTGCATTGACCTGGTTGTGGTGAATTCTCTTGGTTGAGATGATTTGACATTGGTTGTGGTGAATTTAATTTGCTTTGTGCATTGACCTGGTTGTGGTGAATTGTCTTGATTGTGGTGAATTGACTTTGTTGTTGTGAATTGACTTTGTTGTGGTGAATTTACTTTGTTGTTGTGAATTGACCTTGTTGTTGTGAATTGTCTTGATTGTGGTGATTTGAGTTTGTTGTGGTGAATTTACTTTGTTTTTGTGAATTGACTTGTTTGTGGTGAATTGTCTTGGTTTTGGTGATTTGACATTGGTTGTGTTGAATTGACTTTGTTGTTGTGAATTGACTTTGTTGTTGTGAGTTGACTTTGTTGTTGTGAGTTGACTTTGTTGTTGTGAGTTGACTTTGTTGTTGTGAGTTGACTTTGTTGTTGTGAGTTGACTTTGTTGTTGTGAGTTGACTTTGTTGTTGTGAATTGACTTGTTTGCGGTGAATTGATTTAGTCTGCACCATGTTTGGTCAATACCGATATTTTGAAAAGTCGTGTACAAAGGAATGTTCACACCAAGTGTGGCCAAGGTACACAATTTACGTACAGTTTTGCATTATTTCGAAAGCTTTCTTGCATCGCTTGGGCTGATTTCATAAAATACATTGTGGTAGAAACTTTTACATTTATTGAAGAGCTTTTCCAAAACGTTACAGCTATCTTTAAAACTAATTTAATAACATTGGAGGAAAATCATAGAGACTTATAGAAACAGAGAATATTTATATTTTCTTAAAACCATTTTTTTGTTGTTGTTTTTTTGAAAATGAAACGCTCTAGAATAACGTAGAAACTGAAAGATTTTATTATTTTTTAAAATTAACCATCACCGTAGAAATTCACGGAAAAGTACAGAAATGTATACAACAAAAATCTTCATAACATATTTATCTAATTTGCATTTTCATAATTTTCATCTACGGAAAAAAAAAACTTCTATGAAAACTCGATATATTTGTGTCAAGCTTCAAATAACGTGCTACAAAATGACTCGCTTGTGTAATCACTATGTAAATACTAATACAGCTAAAGCAAAATGCCATAATTCTAGATACTTTGCATTAAAGTTGAGATAAATAAACGGGCCCCACGGGAACCCGTTCTAAAAGGTGAGGTTTTATTGTCACCACGATAGGGGCCTTCGACAATTCAACATAATAAATAGCCAAGTCCAAACAAATGTTTAAACTGTCCCCATGGAAACAATGGACAAATTTCAGAACTATTATGCCGTATGTTAGTGAAGAATTGATTAGTGTGCGTGATCCCAGCAGTGCTGCAACAGTCGCGGTCTGCTAATGTCACGTGACAGTAAGTGGTTGCCGATGTCAAGTGACAGTCTGTGGTCTGCCGATGTCAAGTGATAGGAAGTGGTCTGCCGATGTCAAGTGGCAGTAAGTGGTTGTCGATGTCAAGTGACAGTTAGTGATCTGCCGATGTCATGTGACATTCAGTGATTGCCGATGTCAAGTGACATTAAATGGTCTTCCGATGTCAATTAACAGTGAGTGGTTTCCGATGTCAAGTGGCAGGCAGTGGTTGTCGATGTCAAGTGACAGTCAGTGGTCTGCCGATGCCAAGTGACAGCAAGTGGTTGCCAATGTCAAGTGACAGTAAGTGGTTGCGGATGTCAAGTGGCAGGCAGTGGTTGCGATGTCAAGTGACAGTCAGTGGTCTACCGATGTCAAGTGACAGTAAGTGGTCTGCCGATGTCAAGTTACAGTCAGGGGTCTGCCGATGTCAAGTACCAATTAGTGGTCTACCGATGTCAAGTGACAGTCAGTGGTCTGCCGATGTCAAGTGACAGTTAATGGTCTACCGATGTCAAGTGACAGTAAGTGGTCTACCGATGTCAAGTGACAGTAAGTGGTCTACCGATGTCAAGTGACAGTCAGTGGTCTACCGATGTCAAGTGACAGTCAGTGGTTTCCGAGCGAAGATCGCAAGTGTCGCTGGGGTTCTTGAACCGGGTCGGTGGCAACGTTGTTTTCACTCAAAAAATTTATCTTGTTTTTAATTAATAAAGTTTATGTTGTTTAATTAAATCAATAAAATTATGTTTAGTCGTCAATAATATTATGTTTCTATTTCATCAATAAAATTGTGTTGGTTTTTTTTAAAAAATCAATCAATTTATGTTGTTGAATTAAAATTATTTAAAGACACGAAAATAATATGCCAGTCAAGTGTTTACAGCTCTGAGATGCTGGCCACCATGGGCTACAATGCGCCAATTCAAGGATATGACAAAAGAAAAGGGATGGTTTATGTTTTCCAAATTTCAATTTCAAAATGCATTTAAAATTTGTACGTCGCTTGCGAAACTTTTTTTTTTACGTCAAACTCATCGTACGATCCCAGAACAATGGGAAACTGGCGCTTTACAAATTAGCTTTTCTGGCACACCTTTCCCTGGGCGTTCGCCCCCATCCCCGGGAAACGTTCTCCTGAATCATCTCTAACAATTAGAAGTTTGATGCAAGCGCTCTAATGGGAGGTTGAGACAATCTGCGTGGCGAAAAGATAGAAAGAAACTGTGTCATAACCAGAGTGACGTCAGTGTCTCCTCGAATGAAGTTAAACATTGCAGTCAAGTGACCTGTCCGCGGACGCTTTCGCCCCCCCACCCCTTTTTTTAAAAAACTGTTTTGTAAGCTACTTGAGAAATAGCGGTGTTACAAAGCAAACCTCTTGATGTGAACTTGAGGCCCGCACGCGGTGGTGGTACATTCCAACACCGACTCCAACATCAACGCCTTCAACATCAATTTCGGTTTTACATTTAAGATATTCACACATCGAAGCGTTCAGACCGAAGTCGTTTTCTCTAAACCAGCGGTTCTCAACCTGTGGGCCGCGACCCCTTTGTGGGTCACCTAACACCATCTGAAAACACACATGCTCTGTAGTTGTGAAGTAGAAATGAAAATAATTTTGTGGCGGGGGGGGGGGTAGCCACAACATGAGGAGCCGTATTAATGGTCCCGGCATGAGGAAGGCTGAGAACCACTGCTCTAAACAGATAAAATGTGAATTTAATACTCATCTTATAAACGGTTACCGGACATTGGATCCAAGGAAATTCCGTCGACCGAAAATTGATCGAACAGAAATTTGGTCTAATATAATTTCTTTTACGTTCACAAGTTAAAATTTTCGTCAAATTTCTTTTTGAACGCACTAGATCTACACTATGTAGTAAAAAAAAAATGCGTAAAAAAACAACAAAAAAAACAATTAAAGCAAAACGTGTGAACTGAAAAAAAAAATTCGACGAATTTCCGTTAGATCAAATTTCCGTCGATTAATTTTTCCATCGATGAAATTTCTTTCGATCAAATTTCCGGATACGCTTATAATCACGTCACATTAGTGACACTCTGAGCCGGACACATCACGCCCCTTTATCATGCGACCATTTTACTGGACAGATCCCAACCCCCTCCCCCCCCCCTCCCAAAGGACAGCTTTAATTAGGCCAGTGATTCTCATTTCCTACTTAAATATGGCAGTTTTAACTAGGCGAGTGTTTCGCAATCACTATTAAAATATGCCATATTTTAAACACTTTTTTTTTAAAGAAGTGAAGTCCATTTAATACTCGTCAGTTGTTTAAAGCTCAACACACCTATTGTGTAACATGTATTGCAATTCAGATGTTGGCTTTTTTTTTTTTTACTTTCCACTCAGTTTTATGCCATGACGTAGTGATTAAACTTAAGCAGTGCGAGTATGTATGATATGAGAACTCCCCAAAATATGTTTTCGTCTCTCACATATTGCCACTCCTATAACGCTGTTTCTGTAGTACTGCTGTTGTACTGGTGCAGTTTTAGCATTGCTGTTGCTGTTGTACTGGTGCAGTTTTAGCATTGCTGTTGCTGTTGTACTGGTGCAGTTTTAGCATGGCTGTTGGTGTTGTACTGGTGCAGTTTTAGCATTGCTGTTGGTGTTGTACTGGTGCAGTTTTAGCATTGCTGTTGCTGTTGTACTGGTGCAGTTTTAGCATTGCTGTTGCTGTTGTACTGGTGCAGTTTTAGCATTGCTGTTGCTGTTGTACTGGTGCAGTTTAGCATTGCTGTTGCTGTTGTACTGGTGCAGTTTTAGCATTGCTGTTGCTGTTGTACTGGTGCAGTTTTGCATTGCTGTTACTGTTGTAATGATTTAGTTTTAGCGTTGCTGTTGCTATTCTACTGGTGTAGTTTTATATTGCTGTTGCACTGGTTTAGTTTTAACGTTGCTGTTGCTGGTGCAGTTTTAGCATTGGTGTTGCTGTTGTACTGTTGCAGTTTTAGCATTGTTGTTGCTGTTGAACTGGTGTAGTTTTAACATTGTTGTTGTACTCATGCAGTTTCAGCATTGTTGTTGCTGTTGTACTGGGGCAGTTTTAATATTGTTGTTGCTGTTATACGGGTGTAGTTTTAACATTTTTGTTGATGTTGTACTGGTGCAGTTTCAGCATTGTTGTTGCTGTTGAACTGGTGCAATACTAACATTGTTGTTGCTGTTGTACTGGTGCAGTTTTAACATTGTTGTTGCTCTTGTACTGGTGCAGTTTAAACATTGTTGTTGCTGTTGTGCTGGTGTAGCTTTCGCATTGCTGATGCTGTTAACTGGTGCAGTTGAAAGAATTGCTGTTACTGTTGTACAGTTTTAGTTTCAGCGTTGCCTTTGCGGTGTTGCAGTTTTAGCATTGCTGTTGTCCTAGTCTTTTTGTAGTGTTTCTGCTGTACGTGGTGCTGATGTACAAATGTAAAACTGTTCAACGGCGAACCATGTATTTCATTCCCCGAATATCCACTCCAGCTAAAGCCTGCCCTCTGCACTTCAAATCCACAGCTGTTTCACCACCGTCCTCTGATTTCGTTCTGGAAGGCGGTTTAGTTTCACAGCGGGGCAAGAGATTGACTTGATCTTCGTATTTGTTAACCGTGTGCCTCTTCAGCAAGACTAGTCATTCCAACAGTTGAACTACACCTGCACTTGGCGCTAGTGTTTCAGGATTGAAAGAGCTCATTTATTATTTTGTTCATTAGATCTGGAATCATGGGCCACGCGACGGTCACGTGCTCACCAAGGTTACAGGATGTTTACGGTCTCATTTTCTCAAGAGCACGCGTCCTGGTCCTGTTTGAAAAAAAAATGAAAATATTGCTCTCAACATTACAACAACCAAAAAAGAGGTAAAAATTGCCTTAATGATGAATACACAGGCAGACTGCGTCAGTTCATCAATTCCACATGTGGTGCGATCGTTTAAAAAAAAACACGTGGTTTCTTACGGTACTATTCACTTTCACTTGATTTCTTCTTCTTCTTCTATATCTTAAGGGCCAACGATCAATTTATTGATTTTGAGTCTATGCCATAATCGATCAATCACGACACGAGCAGGCGATCAGTGACCGAATCTTATTTACAGTCAACAGATTTGCCTCAGACTCTGTTGCGTTTTTAAAACTGTTTATCTCGAAGCAATACAGGATCCTTGAAACTTTGTTTGGTGTTTGATGTTTGATCACAGCCTGGTGAGGCCCGGGTGCGGAGGTAGAGAAGGGGTTGAAGACATATTGTGTGTGGAGAGAGAGATGGGGTTGAAAATATATTGTGTGTGGAGGGAGAGAGCGGGTTGAAAATATATTGTGTGTGGAGGGAGAGAGGGGGTTGAAGATATATTGTGTGTGGAGGGAGAGAGCAGGTTGAAGACATATTGTGTGTGGAGGGAGAGAGCGGGTTGAAGACATATTGTGTGTGGAGGGAGAGAGCGGGTTGAAGACATATTGTGTGTGGAGGGAGAGAGCGGGTTGAATACATATTGTGTGTGGAGGGAGAAAGCGGGTTGGAGACATATTGTGTGTGGAGGGAGAGAGGTGGTTGAAGACATATTGTGTGTGGAGGGAGAGAGGGGTTTGAAGACATATTGTGTGTGGAGGGAGAGAGGGTGTTGAAGACATATTGTGTGTGGAGGGAGAGAGGTGATTGAAGACATATTGTGTGTGGAGGGAGAGAGCGGGTTTTGTGTGGAGGGAGAAAGCGGGGTGGAGACATAGTGTGTGTGGAGGGAGAGAGGTGGTTGAAGACATATTGTGTGTGGAGGGAGAGAGGGGGTTGAAGACATATTGTGTGTGGAGGGAGAGAGGGTGTTGAAGACATATTGTGTGTGGAGGGAGAGAGGTGATTGAAGACATATTGTGTGTGGAGGGAGAGAGCGGGTTTAAGACATATTGTGTGTGGAGGGAGAGAGGTGGTTGAAGACATATTGTGTGTGGAGGGAGAGAGGGGTTTAAAGACATATTGTGTGTGGAGGGAGAGATGGGGTTGAAGACATATTGTGTGTGGAGCGAGAGATGGGGTTGAAAATATATTGTGTGTGGAGGGAGAGAGCGGGTTGAAGACATATTGTGTGTGGAGGGAGAGAGCGGGTTGAAGACATATTGTGTGTGGAGGGAGAGAGCGGGTTGAAGACGTATTGTGTGTGGAGGGAGAGAGCGGGTTGAAAATATATTGTGTGTGGAGGGAGAGAGGGGGTTGAAAACATATTGTGTGTGGAGGGAGAGAGCAGGTTGAAGACATATTGTGTGTGGAGGGAGAGAGCGGGTTGAAGACATATTGTGTGTGGAGGGAGAGAGCGGGTTGAAGACATATTGTGTGTGAAGGGAGAGAGCGGGTTGAATACATATTGTGTGTGGAAGGAGAGAGCGGGTTGAATACATATTGTGTGTGGAGGGAGAGAGCGGGTTGAAGACATATTGTGTGTGGAGGGAGAGAGCGGGTTGGAGACATATTGTGTGTGGAGGGAGAGAGGTGGTTGAAGACATATTGTGTGTGGAGGGAGAGAGGGGTTTGAAGACATATTGTGTGTGGAGGGAGAGAGGTGATTGAAGACATATTGTGTGTGGAGGGAGAGAGCGGGTTTAAGACATATTGTGTGTGGAGGGAGAGAGCGGGTTGAAGACATATTGTGTGTGGAGGGAGAGAGGGGTTTGAAGACATATTGTGTGTTGAGGGAGAGAGGGGGTTGAAGACATATTGTGTGTGGAGGGAGAGAAGTGGTTGAAGACATATTGTGCGTGGAGGCAGAGAGGTGGTTGAAGACATATTGTGTGTGGAGGGAGAGAGTTGGTTGAAGACATATTGTGTGTGGAGGGAGAGAGGTGGTTGAAGGCATATTAAGTTTGGAGGTTTGAGAGGCATTAGACATTTAAATATAGTTTCTTCTCATTTACTGAAAATTAAATATAAAATGTTTATTGAAATTTAAATATGATTCGTTTTTTTCAAATTTAATTAATGAAGTATGTTTATATTTAAAAAAATGACGCATGATTGTTACATAAATTAACTTCATTTATTGAAATATAAACATACTTCTTTTATTGAAAAAGAAACACACTTCATTCATTGCAATATAAATATGCCTTATTTATTGAAAAGTAAACATTCTTCATTTATTAAAATGTATGCATGCTTCATTTCTTGATATATTAATATACTTCATTTATAGAAATATAAATATGCTTCATTTATTATAATATAAATATACTTCAATTACTGAAAATAAGTAACCTTCCTTTATTTATTGTAATATAAATATGTTTCATTGATTGTAAAATAAATATACTTGATTTATTACAATTTAAATAAACTTTTTTTTTGAAATACAAATACACTTAATTTTTTTGTAATAAAATATTCTTTATTTGTAGAAATATAAATATACTTTATCATTGAAAATATTATTCATTGATTTCAATATAAATGTAATGTATTTATAAAATATAAATATATTTCAATTATTGAAATATGAATATACTTCATTGATTCTAAAATATATACTTTATTTATTGAAATATAAATATGCATCATTTATTTAAATATTAATATACTCTCTTGATTAAAATATAAATGTACTTCATTTTATTGAAAGATAAACCTACGTCAGTTTTTGAATTATGAATATACTTCATTTCTTAAAATATAAATATACTTCATTTATAGCAAGTGTATCCCTCAACGTTAAATATATTAGGTTTAAATGGGCCAAGAATTTAAATTTAATTCTTCTAAAAAAAAACAAAGCCTGCAATTATCTTTCAATTTTATTGGACCACTTTAACTTCAGAGCGGGGACAACAATTGAGGAGCTCGGGTGTGACGTGCAGCGAGATAAGTTGAGAAACACTGCTTTAATTGTAGATCTATGGGACGCTCAAATAGTTGAACTATTATTATTATTATTCGTGGTTTTATATAGCGCAGTACCCCAGCCTAGCGCTGGTCTCACCGCGGTGTACATTCAATTTAAGAAACATAATCACAAACTTAATGAAATTTATAAAAAAAAAAGCTGTATAATAAACAAAACAAATGCATATTCATTCCACCCATTCCAGAACTATTTACACGTGAAACGGCACGAGAGGAATCAGTCAAGATAGTTTAGTTTAAAGAGCTGTGCTTTGAGTGCAGTTTTAAAGGCCTAGATGGTTGGGGGGCACAAAAAGAGAAAGATCGTTCACCGGATGCCTTTGTGCATGTCTTGGGAACAGAAAGAATACGCGCGTCTGCAGAGGAGCGAAGCTGTCGAAGGGGTGAATGAACAGAGGGAAGTTCGGTTAAATAGGGAGGGCCGGAATTCGAGAAAATATTGTAGCAGAGAACAGAGAGTTTGTTGTCAGTCCATGCTGATATCAAGGATTTATACTTTAAAATTAGATCCATGATAGGCTTAAATATAATCCTATCAAAGCTGATACCAAGATACAAAGCTTAATGATAGAGCTATGATAGATTTGATTTTTGTTTTTAAAAAGAGCTCGGCTTTTCACTGCTGATATTAAAAAGCACTTGTTGGCTTCTGGCTTACGAGTCTTAGTCTAAAACACCTCAAAATGCCTGAAATGTTTGCATTTTCACAATAAAACCTACCTATAACTATTACAATGCTAACATTGTGCAGCTTTGCACGCCCTCCTTAGTGGCTTTTTTTCCGAGAAAACTCAAATTACAGCGTTTTATGATTAAGTCAGAAAACAGAGTACAACCTCTCGAAAAGAGAAATCATCCTGCATGCTCAATTGCTAATGTTTAGGAGCTAAAACTTTCTCCCTGCGCTTATCAAATATGCAATGCAATAAAATAAAAGATAACGATAATCAATGGGGATGAGCACAGGGAAATCAATTACTGTTGTAAGAATATTTTTTTTTTAAAGTACATAATATCGAATAGCGACAGGGGGCCACTCTATATTCACTACTATTTGTGTGGATGGTCAAAGCATGTTCACAATCCTTAGTGAAAGACGCCTGAGATGGCTAGGTCATGTTAAAAGAATGAGTCCCGGCCGCATTCCGAAAGACCTCCTATATGGTGAACTTGCTTCTGGAAAGAGGAAAACAGGTCGCCCACGTCTGCGATTTAAAGATGTCTGTCAAAGGGACATGAAAGCAGCCAAAATACATACAAGTGACTGGGAGTGTAAGGCAAAAGACCGATCTACGTGGCGCACAGTTGTCAAAGAGGGCGTCATGGTAGCCGAGGAACGAAGAATGGAAGAGGCTGCTGACAGAAGAGCTAGGAGAAAGGCCAAAACATTTGGAAGCACGGAACTCGTGTGTAAAAACTGTGGTAAAGACTGTCACTCAAGGATAGGACTGCACAGCCACTCGAGAAAATGCAACCCAAACCAACGGTGATGCACCATCGTCTCACGAGACGGAAGGATGCCGGAAAAAAAAATGTGTGGATGGTGGAAGCGTTTTAACTGCTTAGGTGAGACAATGCCAAGAAATACCTGGGAAAAAATGACCTCAACTGACCACACTGATATAAAGGACATTTTGAAAGTCTACTGAAAGGGTTGAAACCCCTCAACTGGACAGATAATGACAACACAACAGTGTGAACTGGACAGACGACAACGGCATCATGACAGTACGAATTGGACAGAAAGCAACGGCACCATGACAGTACGAACGGGACAGACAGCAATGACGACATGACAGTACGAACTGGAGAGACAGCAATGAAGACATGACAGTATGAACTGGACAGACCGCAATGACAACATGACAGTGCGAACTGTAGAGAAAGCAATGACGGCATGACAGTATGAATAGGACGGACAGCAATGACAACATGACAGTGCGAACTGGAGAGACAACAATGATGACATGGCAGTACTGAACTGGGCACGAACTGGACAGACAGCAATGACGACATGACAGAACCAATTCGACAAACAGAAACGACGACATGGCATTGCGAACTGGAAAGACAACAATGACAACATGACAGTATGAACTTGACAGACCCCAGTAAAAGATGACATTTTCAAAATGGGCTACCATAATTTTTTTTTTTTTTAAAACCCATCTAGGATCAGTTTGGCTACAGTAAATGAATGACAACTCAGGACTGGACGGACCCCACCATCGGGCGCACTTGTGCCGAGGATGGAGACGTTTAGCATCACTTAGCACGCACCCTACCATCAAAAGCCCAACATACACTTTCTTAATTATTATCACTATCAAATACGTGGACGCGTGCCGGCGACTCACCCATTGAAAGAGCCACACGCTGACCACGTAACCTAGATGTGAAGGAGTGTCGGTAACTGTGGACCGGTGAGTGCTTTGATATACGTCATGTCCTGGACCAAAGGGCCCGGCGACCACTTCAGTCCTTATGTATAAAACTAGGACATCGGCGAGCAGTCGAGATAAGCAGAGGACCTACTTTTTTTAAGAGACTCTAAACCAATAATTAATTTTCAAAGGAATATATCCTAAAACGAGACTACTAAATTTATTTTAAAAAGTTTAAGATTGGCATTTCAATAGGTAAACATTGAAAAAACCACACCAAAAAAAACCACTACTTTTCTGGTTGACTTTGTTTAAGTCAGAGGCGCTGTCTACAGGAGCTGTGCTCAGAAGCTGTCCACGGGAGCTGTCCACGGGAGCTATCCACAGGAGCTGACCACAATGTTACCAAAATTTTGCTCCCGAGGAATCATCTTCGCAACTATGGTGAGTCAAGAGTTTAATGAACCTACTTTTAGCAGATTTATTCATATCATCTTAAAATGAAGTTTAGATACGCACATTCAGTTCTATGTGTTCTCATCACAAGATTATGGTCTAAAATCTCGTCTCTAGTTTATGTCTCATGGAGGATAAATAATAAACAGTTAGCTAAACATGTGCAAGGGCCGCTGGGAAAACTAAAGATGTGACATTTGACGGTACATTGCTATGTACACGTCTTCCCTTATGTGACATTTAACGGTACATTGCTATGTACACGTCTTCCCTTATGTGACATTTAACGGCACATTGCTATGTACACGTCTTCCCTTATGTGACATTTAACGGCACATTGCTATGTACACGTCTTCCCTTTACACCCAATGACTTTTTTTTTTAAAAAGGAGACAAAAAAAGAGAAACAATTGCAAGGCGCCATGCCTATTGGACAAGGTTTAGCACGGACAGAGCTCTTGCCACAGAGCCTAAACAATTTTTATAAAGTCAGTTGGGTTTCAAGGAAGGTGAAGGTGTGGTCGTCCATCCCGCTTCATTTATTCAATGACACAAAGGTTGTTGTTTTTTATATTTCGGGCGCCTTTTTGGAGTAGCCCCCGGGCAGAATACAATCAGTTACAAGCATGGTCCAATGATTACAATCAGTTACAAGCATGGTCCAATGATTACAATCAGTTACAAGCATGGTCCAGTGAATACAATCAGTTACAAGCATGGTCCAGTGAATACAATCAGTTACAAGCATGGTCCAATGATTAATAATGTCTAGATTCTTAAATCGTTTAACATTTAAATTGGCTTCATTGTAAATGTAATTTATTAAAAGTGTTCAAATATAAATGTTATGGAAAATTGTGCAATTTTAAAGGAATCGAGATGTTTTGTGTGATAATAATGGGACATATGAAATAAAATTTATATATTGTTATATATATTACACACATAATTGTCTCAAAACAAATGCTTTATCTGCCATCGTACAATAAGTTCTAACAAGATAAGCTCGAATAAGATAAGTTCGAACAAGATAAGTTCGAATAAAACCAGAATGGTATTGTTAAACATTCGCTTAAAAACGCCGCTTATTGGCAAAGCCTTTAAAGAAATCTTGGCTTGAACCATATCAGCTATTTATGTTTAAACCTCGCGAATGCGTGCAGTCAACAAAGTAGCATCACGTTTATTGAGTGGTTCATGTGGTGTTGGCGACTGTGTTCTATTTACTTGTTAAGAGAAGTTTCTGCAATTTCCTAAAGTCAGACCTATCATTACTTATTTGTCTTGTTTCATCCTAGGCCTTGACCTTGGTGAGTGATGTCAGGTCTCGTAGCATCGATGAGCGCATAGCCGGGGCGTCCATGTCCAATCCCGGATATTTCCTGGCAGACATCGACACTAAGACTGTAATGCAGGAGCTAGACATGATGCTTACCTTGGCCCAGTACAAAGCCTTGCAGGTTAGTTGAACAACTATTTTTTATTTTTGTTGCGGTCCGCTGGGTTTAAATTAGAGACCGACTAAATTTTGGGTTTGGCGCCAAAAGTGGCCATTTGATCCCTTTCGGGCTAATTTCAGCTTCGGCTTCAGTGCCGAAACTACCCATTTGATTACTTTCGGCCTAATTTCAGCTTCGGCTTCGGTGCCAAAAGTGGCCATTTGATCACTTTCGGCCTAATGTCAGCTTAGGCTTCGGTGCCGAAAGTGGTCATTTGATCACTTTCGGCGTAATTTTGATTTCGAAGCGGAAAGTGGCCATTTCATCACTTTCGGCCTAAGTTCGGTCGGCCCAACTGAAAAGTTAAATTGGCTTTTTAGAGATGTAATAATTATTATAGGTATATGTTCTAGAATGTTATTATATTATAAAAGAAAAGGGCACTCAAAGGTCTATTTTGTATTCATTTTGTCCCCCCCCCCCCCCCCCCCAAATTTATCTTACCATACCACCTAAATAACATTTTCTAAGAAATTTAAATTAAATTTAAATTAAAATAGTAAAAGCTGAAGTATTATTTAAATGTTTTTGTATTACTATTTACAATGATCTCATTAAAAAAAAAAAGAATTTAAATATTGATACTTTCCCCCCATCATTTTGTTGATGTATGCAGAGTGTATGCGTGGACGAATTTAAAAATACCTCAATATTTAAGTTTAGGCTTCTCCTTTGGCCGAAAATCTCGTTAAGCTTTTGGTTTCGGTTTCGGAAAACGGCCATTTTTAAATTTCGGCCTAGTTTCGGTCTCGGCCGAAATCAGAAAATCACTTTCGGTCGGTCTCTAGTTTCAATAAAAGATAATTATTGATGGAGTGCATTACTCGCTCACTTTCCACTCGCTCGAAAATTTAACCGGTCTCTTCACATTTCAACAGAAAACTACTTAAAGGTGCATTAGATTTATTCATTACAGCATTAATTTTTTGCACAAACACACCAGAGAGAGTAAAATGTATGTATCCTTAAATATTTTAGTCCGGTAAGATTCTCTACCTTATTCTTCACAGTACCAATATTTACATTCTTTCACTTCCTGTAATATTACTTCCGCCAACAAAAGGAAATCTCTACAGTTTTTTTTTTTACAGTGTTCTGTCACTTGTCTTAGTTTTATGTGTCTTGTTTGCTGACGACGACCCTAAGCCGGAACGTCTAAATCTTATTGTTCTGTCAATTCATTCAAGTTTAACATACCTTGTTCTTACATTTCGTTTGAATATAAGGAGGCTTAAGATTGGCTCCCGAAATTTCATACATTCCTTGTCACTTGAATTTGTTTTCAAATCACGGGGAGAGGGGTTAGAATAATCCTTTCCCACTCTTGTCCGACACACTTAATAAAACCACCAACACTAGTCCAACCTCAACACCTTCAGCTCATTAATCACAATAGTTTTTTTAATTACTTTTTTTTTTTTTTATCCGATGATTTACCTAATATTTTTGTGTGCTCAAATCAAGCTTTATCCGGAGAAAGGACAATGGTAATATCCCGTAACAAAATCAACCTCGCTTTTTAACGTGCTCCGATATCAGAGACCATAATTATTGCGTTACAACGGGGCTTAGCTGTCCTCAGTTTGGAAGTAACGCGTGAAATTAAATTGGACCGAATACGACAGAGAAAATGGGAAAATTTAATTTATATAACTAGATGAGTTTTCATGTTAAATTCATTACCTAGAAAGGTTAAAGAAATTCGTCTGTTAACCTAACCAAAGAAATTGATTTATTGATAACGCTTAAAATTAGACCTAAAAAAACGATAAAGATGTAATAATTCATGTTATATTTATATATTAATTTTAGAATAATAAAGAAATATAAAGCACATTAAAATCTAATTTTATAAGTATTTTACCGGTGTTAACATTGTAAGAAAATCAGCTCAATATGACCGATCTAAAAATGACTGCTAAAAAGATTTTGATTTTTCCCTTTGGCTAACAAGAAACCTTTTGTTTATCCTATCCGCAGGAAGTGAAAAATGACGCGGCCGACCAGGGCTCTAGGGTCGAGCGTAAAGCACTTTTGGCCGAGTCGACTCGCTGGACAAACAAAGTGATCCCATACAAGATAGTCCCTAACATATTCAATGACAGAGCTATTGGAGAAATTAACCGCGCCATCAGTGAATGGCAGAACAATACATGCATTACTTTCAGACCAGCGAGGGGCGGGGATCAAGACTTTGTCTCCATCGATAACGGTAACGGTTGTTTTTCGTACGTCGGCATGATAGGTGGTTCTCAAACCCTGGGTCTGGCCCCGGGTTGTCGTTTCAAAGGTGTCATCGTCCACGAGCTGGGACACGCTGTCGGATTTCATCACGAGCAGAACCGCCCCGACCGTGATGACTACGTCACCATTATCAAAGAAAATATCCAGAAAAATTTGTACTACAACTTCCAAAAATATCCCTGGACGGCAGTCACCACGTTAGATGTACCGTACGACTACAAGAGCGTCATGCATTACGGAGGTAGAGCTTTCTCTGAAAATGAAAACTTGACCATAAAAACTAACGACCCCGCGTATCAAAACGTGATCGGAAACAGAGAGGGTCTCAGTTTTTACGACATCAAACTCGCGAACCTGATGTACAAATGCAACTCGGCCTGCCCGGCCAACAAGGTCTGCCCGTGGCCTGGGTTTGTCGGGAAAGACTGCACCTGCTGGTGTCCGGGGACCCCCGTGAAACGTTGCGAGAACGACACGATGGTCTCGGTCAGCACCAACACCCCGTCGACCGTGAGCACCACCCAGAGAACCGCTTGCGCAGATATGAACGAGAACTGCCCCGGCTGGGCCAAGGCCGGCTACTGCCAGCAGAACACGTACGTGAAGACCTTCTGCAAGCTCTCGTGCAGGACGTGCGCGTCGGCCGAGCCCACCACGTTGGCGACGTGCAGAGATTTGAACAATCGCTGCAACGAGTGGAAGGAGAGCGGGTTCTGCAGCGGTCCGTACGATAAGTTCATGCTGATGAACTGCCCCTTGGCGTGCAACAGGTGCGGTAAACTCCAGGACCCGAGGAGGATGAGCACCGAGAATCCCTCGGCCGGAGGTGATGAGAACCGTTCGTGTGGTAGTGGCTTGAATCTTTTGTTACTTGTTTTCGCTTTGTGTTATTTTGCGTTGTGAATCTCTTGGTAGTCATTGTAATGCTTTAAAAATCTTTCACATTTCAAGCTAATGCCATTATAGATCGAATACAGTTTTGTGTTATGATAAACTTTACAAGTTATTCCTTTCAAAAGTTTAATATGATAAAAAAGTCTTGAAGTTTTAAAAGAATAGATTTAAAATGTCAAGGCCATGAAATAAGGAAATGGTTTGAGATTAAACCAAGAAACGAGACAGCAAAGGAGACATTTTGAACAGATTGTAAGAAAGAAAAAGAGGAGTTAGAGGTAGAAAGGAAAATAAAATAGAAAGAATGTTGAAATGCAAAAAGAATAACAGAGAGAGAGAATGACAGGAAGAGAGATAGTGGGAGAGAGAGCCACAGAGGGAGAAAGAGAGAGAGAGGGAGGTAGAGGGGAAGGAGAAAGAGAAAGGGGAGAGAGAGGAACATAGGGGGAAAAGATAAAGAAAGATAGAAGGAAAATAAGAGAGAGAGGACGAGAGATAGTGGGAAAAAGAGAGAGATACAGGGTGGGTAAAGATAAGGTGGTTAGAGAGAGTGTGGGTAGATAGAGTGTGGAGAGAATGATTAGAAGAGAGGGAGAGAAGAGAGAAAGAAAGAGAGAGTGAGAGATACAATGAGAGATAGAAAGAGAGAGGAGGGAGAAAGAATGGTAAAATAAACATAATAGATATTGTCTTCCATATAACTGAAGAGTTCGCGATGTCCAAAAAAATGATGCTGTTGTGTTGCAAAAATGTTTGTGTAAAATGGAACATGTGAATAATCCTTGTTATTTTTTGAATTGCTAATTTTTACATTGTTTTAAAATTGTGTCAAAATTAATTCTTATTTCTATTATGTATTACATTATTGTCTTTTAATATCATTTTCGTATTTCAAAAAAAAAATATATAACAAATATGTTACTTCAAAAAAAATATTTTATATTATGAATGACAAAATTGAATGATGTCCATACATTTTGTAATGAAAAATAATGTTACATTTTTAATAACAAAAAATAGTTAATGCTGTTAAAATAAAATGTTGTTGAAAGTCGCTTCCATTTGCTGTAGTTAGTATTGTTACGTATATTTGCCTGGTATTGTATTACAGTATTTTTTAAATTATATGATCTATTGTGATGTTTTTTCTCGACAATAAAACTAAATCACTAAAATCGGATTTCCTTTGAAGATTTCTAGCGTTGATTCTTCTTTTTTCTTTTCTTTTTTTTTTTTTTTTTTTTTTTTTNAGATTGAGGCAAACTTTTCCGTTGAATATTCCTCAAAGATTGAGGCAAACTTTTCCGTTGAATATTCCTCAAAGATTGAGGCAAACTTTTCCGTTGAATATTCCTCAAAGATTGAGGCAAACTTTTCCGTTGAATATTCCTCAAAGATTGAGGCAAACTTTTCCGTTGAATATTCCTCAAAGATTGAGGCAAACTTTTCCGTTGAATATTCCTCAAAGATTGAGGCAAACTTTTCCGTTGAATATTCCTCAAAGATTGAGGCAAACTTTTCCGTTGAATATTCCTCAAAGATTGAGGCAAACTTTTCCGTTGAATATTCCTCAAAGATTGAGGCAAACTTTTCCGTTGAATATTCCTCAAAGATTGAGGCAAACTTTTCCGTTGAATATTTCTCAAAGATTGAGGCAAACTGTTCCGCTGAATGTTCCTCAAAGATTGAGGCAAACTGTTCCGTTGAATGTTCATCAAAGATTGAGGCAAACAGTTCCGTTGAATGTTCCTCAAAGGTTGAGGCAAACTGTTCCGTTGAATGTTCCTCAAAGGTTGAGGCAAACTGTTCCGTTGAATGTTCCTCAAAGATTGAGGCAAACTGTTCCGTTGAATGTCCCTCAAAGATTGAGGCAAACTGTTCCGCTGAATGTCCCTCAAAGGTTGAGGCAATCTGTTCCGCTGAATGTCCCTCAAAGGTTGAGGCAATCTGTTCCGCTGAATGTCCCTCAAAGGTTGAGGCAATCTGTTTCGCTGAATGTCCCTCAAAGGTTGAGGCAAACTCTTTCGTTGATTAACTTATAATCCCGCAATGGAACTATACATTTACTATACACTTTAGCTACATTGTATATTGCTCTTAAGATTTTTCAATATGTTTTTAATTCAAATAAGAATAATTACACGAATGCTTCCACCAATAATTCAGGTCTTAAACCATTGATAAATGTTTCGTGTTTTTTTTTCCTTCAAAAAAAAAATATTATAATAATACATTTAATAGGAAAAGCAAATTCTTAGATTTTTCATATTTTGTACTTACAAATGTTGGATATAGGAGTCCAATAGTTTCGTTTAAAAATTATAGAAGAGTGGTTCTCAACCATCCTAATTCCGCGACCCTTTACTAAAGTTCCTTATGTTGTGGTGACCCCGAACAATAAAATTATTTTCCTTGCTGCTTCATAAATACGTGTTTTCCGATGGTCTTAGGCGACCCCTGTGTAAGGATCGTTCGACCCCCAAAGGGGTCGTGACCCAAAGTTTGAGAAACCGCTCTCTTAGAAGAAACGTCAATACTATTTCAGCTACGGAGCATTTTCTTCACGTAGAACCTCCAAAATCACGTCACAGAAGTTTACTAACAAACAATGAATTATTTTATAATTACGACGACATAACTACAAATCAAACAAGCTACACCTAAAATATGTAACTATTTTTAAAAGCCTTTTTATACATTATTTAAACTGCACCGATACAACAGTTTAACATTACCATTAAAAGGGACGCAATCGAACTTTCTGAAACTCCTACTTTGCTCTTAACATTGGCTCCCTTGAGATTTCTGTTTAAGATGTTATTATACTTGAGTCTAACAGTAGACCACATCCTCCGATGCATCTGTTAACATTGACTTTAATGAGCTGGCCTGATATGTCCCAAATGACATCTATATTAGGTCATTGGGTTCTCAAATTTCCTAATGCCGCGACCTTTTAATATATTTCACTCATTTTGTGGAGGCCACTAACCATAAGATTATGTTCGCTGCTACTTCATAAATATGTGGTTTTCGACGGTTTTAGGCGACCCCTATGTAAGGGTTGTTTTACACCCAAAAGAACCGCTTCTACAGATAATGTCACAGTTTTTTTTTTTTTTTTTTTTTTTTTTTTTTTTTTTTTTTTTTTTTTGATTATTTTTTTTAAGCTGTCATTTCACTTGAACTGGTAATGAGTCATTGCTTAACAAGTTTCAAGACTTTTTTAACCTTTAACTTTTGAACCCTAAACCTTAAAAACTGATTTATTTTCTGTTGTTGTAAATTTCGTGGATCCTTCTGAAAAGGGAAATTGAATAAACTTTCCAAGTATTTTTTTCTGATATAACTCAATTTAAAAAGACAGCTAACATCTCTACATCTACTTTTGACGTGAGCTTGTTGATCTGGCCCGTATTTCATTGCTTCAGTTAAATACTCAAAAGTGGAAACTTTTAAAACAAAACATAAGTGGGTCCACATAATGTCAAGAAGACGTCAAGGTACAAGTACGCTCAACAATGTCAAGAAGACGCCAAGGTACAAGTACGCTCAACAATGTCAAGAAGGATTGCTTTTAAAAAAAAAAAAAAAAATTTTGAGATATTCGTAAAGTGTTTTTTGTTTTGTTTTTCTGTGTCACTGTCAAATGAAAGCCAGATTTTGTTATGCAACGTTTCACGGTTGCTTGTGTTGTCTTAAAGTTAGGAGGTCATGAGCAATGTGTATTTTTATTATTTTTTTTTACCAGCTCAAAGACGATATACTTAAGATCAATTCGATCTGGCGGTATTGTTTCTCTCAACGTTAAGAGCGAATGATACAAAAATATTTTGTTCCCCAATCTATTAGAATTTACCCGCGTCTTCCTACGCCTATCAAACAATCGGTCTTTAATACAGACTTTGTTATCTTAACGGGAATGGGATATTATGAATTTTGCGATTGAGAAATATTTTAGATGTCTTGTATTTAAATTGTTCTGGTTTAAAAAATGATTTATTTTGTTAAGAATATTTATCCGTGGGCTGAAAACGAGTAATGTGTACAAGGTAATCAAAACACATTTCCATTTCTTTTGATCTCTAAAAAAAATCTTACCTTTTCTTATCTTATTGATGAAGTCATGTTAATGTACAGTGCATATCTTAAGCTGGATTACAGTATCGGTGATGTTAAAGCTTATCGGAATTCCCCCCATCCAAAATATAAAAAAAACTCCACTCCTATGGCAATCCTTACTTCATCGTTAGTTCTAGTCAATAACCTGGCACGCAATGACGTATTTCAAGAGAGGGGGAGAAACTACCTTCCCAGGCCAACATTTCCTCTGGACCGCATTTGTTTGTCCGCTGTGTGATGAGTGCAAGGGGGAGTACTACTTTTGTTCCTTAAAATACTGCACAATTTGTATCTCCTTTTATATATGTTCTGTAATTATAATTATTATATGTTATCCCGGGTGAGGGCTTGAAAACCCAAGAAGCTCCCCCTTGAGTCACATGACTTTAGTTACGCCACTGCCTGCTTGTTCAAGCGCCCCTGAGATACTACCAACTCGAACAAGACATACGTCAAACGGTTATTGATTTGGTGAAGTTCGGAACTGAAAGGATGCCTGAGCTTATCCCAAACTCAGCTTAACAAACTTGTATAAAGATATCAGTTACCTGAATGTACCCCAATCCCAGCAAAACGATCAATTTGAGATTTCAGTTACTCGTGTAAAAGCTATATATATATATATATATATATATATATATATATTGCATNATATATATATATATATATATAGATGTAGTTAGCTACGTCTATTACGTACTAATAGAAAGTCATCACATGAATACTTTTTTTTTCCAAAGAAACAGGACGTGTACGTTTGACTTCTTTAAAAAATTGTTCTAATCAACCACAGACTTAACATATTATTTTTTCATCCTATACAGAAAACTGGGATGATTGAGAATACTTCGATTTTTATTTAATATATATTACGACATTTAATAACGACTAAAATATTGAAATCAAATTTTGTTATACTAAGCTCGGGCGATAACTTGGTCTGCTGCGTTCTTATATAAAGTTCTGCTCATCATAACAATGAGTTTTGGGCTGTGACGAATTTTTCATGTTTTCGACTCTCCAACACGGACAGTGGTTAACTTGACAGTGGTTAACTTGACAGTGGTTAACTTTTCAGTGGTTAACTTGACAGTGGTTAACTTGACAGTGGTTAACTTGACAGTGGTTAACTTGACAGTGGTTAACTTAACAGTGGTTAACTTTTCAGTGGTTAACTTTACAGTGGTTAACTTTACAGTGGTTAACTTTACAGTGGTTAACTTTACAGTGGTTCAAAATAAAGTACATTAACTTTGAAATGACCAAAATTGAAAGAAGATAGTTACAAAGACGCGAGAGAACAAGACATATGAGTTAAAAATTTTACGTGGAAATAAAGCTCATCTAGTGAAACAGACAGCTCACTATGCGTTTTAAGTATCAACAATTTTAGAGGTTCGAACAATGTTTCTTTATTTACCTTCGATTCGTAGCTTTTGTCAAGGGAAATAATTCTATCAATATCCGCAGTTATTTCCTCCTACTCAGTTTCATCCGAACTGAAACTCACGTTGGTTTTTGGACAGTTCTTCCGCCATAAAGTCCACTTGAGTTGGCCTAGCCTTTGAACAGACAGTGGGGCCCCTGGTAACAATGGTATTAAAAAACTATATATTTACTATTAGCATATTACGTAGCCCAAATAATAATCTAAAACTAAAAAAAAAACACAAAAATAAAAACTGTCCGACAAAATAATATATATAACATTTACTAGTGCCATCTTCTTTTAACTCTTCTTAATTGCTATGTGCTTGTAAGTCAATGGTCTGAGAATGATTATTTTTACAAATTGGCCTTTCGTCCATCATCGATCCTCAATATTTAGGCAAAATATAATAAATTATACAATATCAATAAGTTATTTAAAAATATCAATAAAATATAAAAATATCAATAAATTATAAAAATATCAATAGGTTATATAAAAATCACGAAATTTTGAAACTATCTATAAGTTATGAAAATATCTTTAATTTGTAAAAATATTAATAAATTATTTAAAAATATCAATAAATTATTTAAAAATATCAATAAATTATAAAAAAATATCAATAAATTATAAAAATATCAATACATTATAAAAATAGCAACAAATTATAAAATATAAAAAAAAATAATAAAAGAGAGAAAGAAGACACGTGAAGTAAAACTTTGGCGGATATTATTATTAACATTAAACTGGAGCTATTTCTGATACATGTCTTCGGAACTCTCCAAAGGCGATTCATAAAATATGGTTAAATATCAAAATATTGGGACAAGTCACTCTGAGTCTGTTTAAATGGATGATGTAAAACATTAAACAATTTTAAATGTCTTTATCTGTGTTTATGTGTGACTGTCTGTTTAAGATCTAAAAATGTCATTTTTTATTTTTTTTTAAATGTAGATTTTAGCCTTAGTAACGCATTTGAAAGGGAAAAAAAAGTCACAATCAGTCTGTCACATTCATTCCATAGAACCAATAGGCGTTGACGACATTTCAAAAGAAACAAACGAACAGTCAAAAAACAATTTACTTTCTAATACACCTGTTAGATTTTTTGGATGAGTTGGCTTTAATGACAAAAATTAAACTTTAATATGTTTGTTACTAAACATTTTCCCATCTCATGTGTTTACAATTTTCGATTCACTTCTTGTCATGGTGAATACTTTGAAGAGTACAAAAAAATTTTTAAAAAAATGGTAGTTTCCTTTTATCTAGAGATATTTTCACATGGCTGTGTAATTTATTGCTTATACTGTCTGTGTTAAAAGTCTACATCTCTTTTAATGTCCAATCCTAAAAAAAAAAGTTAACTTAGTTAGATGGAGAAATTCATTAACTATTTACTCACCACTAAAACGGTAATTTATTCTCATCACTAGAATCATGATTGTTATATTTTGTTTTCTCCTTTTTTTAATAAGATAAGATAAGATATGATTCTTTTATTGATCGAAATAAATGGAAATGTTTTGTAATGTAAAATGATTTTAGTTTCCAATTATAATGTGGTTCTGTGACACTATTTGAATAGCTCCACCTTCCTCTGTTTCGGTTCAAGTTCTTCTGAGAAGTGAGTATAGAGAGGACACTGATGATTCGCCTTTTATATAATTCAAGGCGGGAACTATCGCATATTTTGGGACGGCTTCCAAGAAATGCAGTTCATCCTGATATGAGTCGTTTTAATTGATGACGATCGTGTGCATTACGGATGAACGCATGCGTAACTCATAATGATACAAGACGAATCAAATTGTATGTCAGGATATTTTTTTCGAAAAAGATTGTTCGCTATCTTCCCGTTGTGATCTTTCTTCAAGGGGTTTGACCTGTACGCAGTGCACCGTAGTGTGACATGTACGCAGTACACCAATGGTATGAGATTACGCAGTGCACCGTGGTATGACATGTACGCAGTGAACCGGGGTATGACATGTACGCCGTAGTTGTTAAACCAAGGTGTCATTGGCAGGATCAAAGGACTCAGTTTTTATGGCATTAAGGATACCAATCTGTTGTATAAATGCGACTCGCATTGCCGAGCAAGAACGAAGTGTCCAGGGCCTGGCTATCATGGAAAAGACTGCCACTGCTGGTGTCCGGGGAAACCTGTTGAAAAATTGTTGACAGCACCAAGACGAATAAGCTGTTTTATTTTACCTATTCCTTCATGAAAATGAATTGGTGAAATGTAATGGAAAAAGCATTCCCATTTATTTGGATTTAAAAAAAAAAAAGAATCTATCTCACCTTATATTTTGGTTATTATTTCATTAATCATTCATTATATTATTTTTTTTAATTTAAATTGCGTGCTGTGATAGCAAGGATGAGAGATTTTGAATACTGTATACTAATTAGACTTGAATGTTTTTAAAGAGTAGATAATAAATATGCTTACCGTAATATACTTTTTAACTGGATTACCTTTCATTTCTTTTTCTAATATTATTCTTTGAGAAAATAAAAATGAAGTTGTTGGCTAAATTATTACTGTACAGATAACTAGTTTAGTTTGGTTATTTTGTGAAATAGTATTTCTCTTTTAAAATAACCAACAAACACGGTGCTATAGTATTTTTTTTTAGGCATACAAACAATGTTTGTATTTTAAACTAGTGGCGAAGCTAGGGTGTAGCGTCACCTGGTCTGGTAAACTTATGGTGTCACCCCCCCCCCCCCCGCTGCCCCCACTTATGTATCTATTCTTGTCAAAATAAGTCCACAGTATAACAATGACCAGAAAGAAAAACAAATTAATTGAAGTTCAAGAGGTAAATATATTTAAGAACTGTAACATGTACTTAGAATCATCCATTGGTATCAATGATAAGCTGTATTTCTGAGAACTTAGATAAATATAGCTTCCTGTCTATTACGAAAGCTACACAACACTTCAATCGGCGTTGCATCCTTTTTCAAAACGGTGTTTTTCTGACCTAAATATAGGGTCACCTCATTTCTGACATTGAAGTTTAAATAAAGCACGCATTAGGATTGGTTACCTGGTTGATAACTGTACGGGTGATCGGTTACTCTTTTATGAAATTAATCGATTTGACCGAGGAGGATCGCTCTGTGATTATACAATTTTTATAATTGTCCCTCCCCTCCCTAACCCGAGATGGTGTCATCCGGTGTGGTCTTTTTTCCTTCTTACCAACCTTCGAGACTTGAAATAGTGGCCCCCCAAAATACATGTAGTTTTATAGTTACAAAGCTAGCAAAAAAATAGACTTATAAGATACAACAAAATTTGTACAAGGATTTAATAATAATTGACTTGAAAAGCTTAGTGAAATAAAGGCAACAAGCAAGAAACAGTTGTTTTTTTTTATGAACTTTTATTTTCTAACGAACAGCCACACAAAAAATGAATCCTAATGCGAATGCCCTAATAGTAAATATCGAAATCAAAATTAAAATGTTGTTTTCCCTTGATGTTAAAAATTTCACACATGTCTACAAACCTTGCTAGGCCCAAAGCAATACTTAAAAATGCTATACTTTTGTTGCAAATAAACATTGGACTAATGCGTCAAGACAAGTTGGTTTTTGTTTCTTTCTCAGTTGCAATATTCAGAAGTATTATTGACACATCAGATGTAAAAAAAATACATTGTCAAGAAACCAACACATCCACCATATTTTTTTTCCCCGTACGGTATACTTTTTTTTATAGCAGCGGTTCTAATCCTGTAAGTCGCAACCTCTTTGGGGGGGGGGGAGGGAGGGGGAGAACGACCTTTACACAAGGGTCCCCTAAGACCATCGGAAAATACATATTTATGAAGTAGCAACGAAAATAAGTTTATGGCCCGGGTTCACCACAACATGAGGAACTGTATTAAAGGGTCGCGGTATTAGGAAGGTGAGAACCAGTGGTATAAAGCAATGTCATTCTTTCATTTGCTCATAACTCCACACCCCCCCCCCCCATGACAATAGGAACAAAGGCTTAGAAAAAACTTTGACAATGGGAACAAAAGGCTTATCCCAGATGGTTGGGGGGGGGGATGGGGGTTAGACAAGGTTGTTCCTTAAAGTCACCTTACCCAATTGGAACAAAAGGCTTATCCCAGATGGTGGGGTGTGGGGGGGTTAGACAAGGTTGATCCTTAACGTCACCTTACCCAGCCCCTTTAATATCTGAAACACATTTTAAAAAAGACTCTAGATAATTGTTAGACTAAAACATTAATATTTTGTCAACTTAGTTCGAAATGAAGAGAGAGAGAGACAGGCAAAGAGGCAGAGAGATGCAGGCAATAAAGACAGACATAAATACCGGATGTAAACAATACCAATAGAAAATTCGGTACTCACACTCACACTCACACTCACTCACACTCACTCACACTCACTCACTCACACTCACTCACACTCACTCACATGCACACTCACTCACACTCACTCACACTCACTCACTCACACTCACTCACACGCACACTCACTCACACGCTCTAACACACACACACTCACAAACACTCATAAACACTAACTAGAATTCACATGGAGTATAATAACCATCAAAGAGTTGAATTTTGAAAAATTGTTGACAGCACCAAGACGAATAAGCTGTTTTATTTTACCTATTCCTTCATGAAAATGAATTGGTGAAATGTAATGGAAAAAGCATTCCCATTTATTTGGATTTAAAAAAAAAAAAAGAATCTATCTCACCTTATATTTTGGTTATTATTTCATTAATCATTCATTATATTATTTTTTTTTAATTTAAATTGCGTGCTGTGATAGCAAGGATGAGAGATTTTGAATACTGTATACTAATTAGACTTGAATGTTTTTAAAGAGTAGATAATAAATATGCTTACCGTAATATACTTTTTAACTGGATTACCTTTCATTTCTTTTTCTAATATTATTCTTTGAGAAAATAAAAATGAAGTTGTTGGCTAAATTATTACTGTACAGATAACTAGTTTAGTTTGGTTATTTTGTGAAATAGTATTTCTCTTTTAAAATAACCAACAAACACGGTGCTATAGTATTTTTTTTTAGGCATACAAACAATGTTTGTATTTTAAACTAGTGGCGAAGCTAGGGTGTAGCGTCACCTGGTCTGGTAAACTTATGGTGTCACCACCCCCCCCCCCGCTGCCCCCACTTATGTATCTATTCTTGTCAAAATATTTTAGTTTGTTTATTTTGTAAAATAGTATTTCTCTTTTAAAATAACCAACAAACACGGTGTTATATTATTTTTTTTTAGGCATTAAAAAAATGTTTGTATTTTAAACTAGTGGCGAAGCTAGGGTGTAGCGTCACCTGGTCTGGTAAACTTATGGTGTCACCACCCCCCCCCCCCGCTGCCCCCACTTATGTATCTATTCTTGTCAAAATAAGTCCACAGTATAACAATGACCAGAAAGAAAAACAAATTAATTGAAGTTCAAGAGGTAAATATATTTAAGAACTGTAACATGTACTTAGAATCATCCATTGGTATCAATGATAAGCTGTATTTCTGAGAACTTAGATAAATATAGCTTCCTGTCTATTACGAAAGCTACACAACACTTCAATCGGCGTTGCATCCTTTTTCAAAACGGTGTTTTTCTGACCTAAATATAGGGTCACCTCATTTCTGACATTGAAGTTTAAATAAAGCACGCATTAGGATTGGTTACCTGGTTGATAACTGTACGGGTGATCGGTTACTCTTTTATGAAATTAATCGATTTGACCGAGGAGGATCGCTCTGTGATTATACAATTTTTATAATTGTCCCTCCCCTCCCTAACCCGAGATGGTGTCATCCGGTGTGGTCTTTTTTCCTTCTTACCAACCTTCGAGACTTGAAATAGTGGCCCCCCAAAATACATGTAGTTTTATAGTTACAAAGCTAGCAAAAAAATAGACTTATAAGATACAACAAAATTTGTACAAGGATTTAATAATAATTGACTTGAAAAGCTTAGTGAAATAAAGGCAACAAGCAAGAAACAGTTGTTTTTTTTTATGAACTTTTATTTTCTAACGAACAGCCACACAAAAAATGAATCCTAATGCGAATGCCCTAATAGTAAATATCGAAATCAAAATTAAAATGTTGTTTTCCCTTGATGTTAAAAATTTCACACATGTCTACAAACCTTGCTAGGCCCAAAGCAATACTTAAAAATGCTATACTTTTGTTGCAAATAAACATTGGACTAATGCGTCAAGACAAGTTGGTTTTTGTTTCTTTCTCAGTTGCAATATTCAGAAGTATTATTGACACATCAGATGTAAAAAAAATACATTGTCAAGAAACCAACACATCCACCATATTTTTTTTCCCCGTACGGTATACTTTTTTTTATAGCAGCGGTTCTAATCCTGTAAGTCGCAACCTCTTTGGGGGGGGGGGGGGGAGGGGGGGAACGACCTTTACACAAGGGTCCCCTAAGACCATCGGAAAAAACAAATTTTTGAAGTAGCAACGAAAAAAAGTTTATGGCCCGGGTTCACC